>VMDO01008601.1:65000-82837 GCA_007922755.1 Pedetes capensis
TTATTTACAATGACTTAAAACCAGTTTATTTTTATTTTCAATTACAGAAAAAGACCTCACACAACTACTGACAGCTAAGATCCTTTAAAAATGATCTAAAAGCCTTGTGAACATCTACAACTCTTCAAGTAGTTGATAGTAATACTAAAACCTGATAATCTTATTATTTTATTATATACTACATTGTTTAAAAGACAACTATCATTCATTCTCATCATGGATATGTCATATTAGTGTAAAAATTATGAAATATGCAAATAAAAATTATTCCTTACCTTGACTGCATTTTCTGAACCTTCCTCTTTAAAATCTTCGTATTTCATAACTTCAGCCATAATGAATCCCTTTTCAAAATCCGTGTGAATCTTTCCTGCAGCCTGAGGAGCCTTCGTCCCTTTCTTTGAAAAGAAAGACCAGAAAGAACTAATTGCTTTTAAGGTAATTGATTACAAGATTAGCTTCTTTTCTCTGCTCTGTAGTTGGCTCAACAAAAACTTAGTTTAATACCAGTTAAGATGTCAGGGATACAATTAGTACATTTTCAAGCCTGGGCACTATCTGTGCAGCAAATTTAGCACAGATAGATCAACACATATTAAAAAAGCATAGCTTTGTTTTTCCCAACAGCCATCCACAGTTTTATTGATTTAGATGTAGTGGTCTGGTTTTGGTGTAGGTTTCATTTCGATTTTCTATTCTTCACAGTGGAAAAAAATAAAGATTTTAAAGTAACTTTCAAGTTGAATTATCAAAGGTTTTAAAATGATGAAAAGCCCTCAAAATTTCAGCTCATCTAAAGAATATAAAAATCAATATATGAAGGGATATTAAGGCCTTTCCAACAAATCAGATAAGCTACAGTTAGCAAATAATTTTGAGATTCTCAAGAAATTTTAATAGTCAGATTTTTAAATGTTTGCATAATACATCTTGCCTTTAACCATCATAAAGGAAGTTCAAGTTGAGATAGGAAGAGAAATGTCTTATAATTACCCTGTATGTTAAATTACACGGACATACACTCCAGACACACACAACCATAGAAGGAAATTTGAGAAATAATGGTGACCTAAAGGCTGCTTAATAAAGCATGTTAAAATGATAAGGAGTCTGACACTATAAAGCACAGTTTTTACAATAAAAGATGTATTGGGTTAATATGGCTACTCACTGATGCTTACCTGACTAAATATCTTAGAACATTAAATCATGGATACTTATAATCAGTCTTAAGATAAACCAGCTTTCACATTTTCAAGCCCACAGCATGCTCTCCTTCCTGCTTCACATACTTAAGTTTGAAGTTTTAAGGCTTTAAAAATATATCTTTAAAATATATATAGTAAAAATAAACACTGACAATTTATCAACTTGGATATGCTCTGACACTATTTTTAAAGTTTTTATAAAAATACGTTAGTTAGAAAGTCAATCAAATGTATTTTTTTTACAAAGACAGAAGATGAAAGAAAAATGAATCTCATATTCACAAAGGCATACCTAACAGTATGTTGAACTGCCTCCCTATTTCTACCCCTATTAAATAAAAATAAATGTAACAGTAGTCACTAAAGACAGAAATCAAAGCAGCACTTAAATGTATCATGCAGCATATATTTATAAAATCATAATAAAAGGCTTTAATAAGACACTGAATCTAAAAGTTCCAGCATTATTTTTATATTCTGTAACACACTACTTAGGACTACATATATTTCAAAATATTTTTCAATAGTAACTCCTATATTACAATATGTTTACATTCAAAAGCAAATGGTTATAGTTCAGTGTCTATTGTCCTCTGGGAATAAATTAGTCATTCTCAGTGGTTGTATTCAGAATATACCAATATTTAAAATAAATATCACAGTTTTAAAGAAGACTGAACATATAATACTAAAAATAAATATCGCTTCCATGAATTCAAATAAAAGGCATGAATTATTACACATTGAGGTTTGCTTTTTGAGCCCAACTGTGTATCTATGAAGAGCATAATGATGTCATATTGCTTTTATTGCTGAAAATGTAATCCGAGCAAAGCAAAGGAGGAAAGAACCACCCGCAACCCAAACAAACTTAGCGAATACAAAATGAAAAGCAACATCAATTTCACTGCAGACAAACCCAGTCACACAGATTAAGCAAGCACAATACTGGTGCGTCTTATCTCTGACCACAGGAGGAGGGTAGACAGATTCTACAGGATGAAGAAATTCAGACTATGTAATAGGCAGAATCAATTGTTACCTGCCTCAATCAATGCCGCTCCACTTTCACTGTTCAGCAGCTCACAAATAATTAAAGTTATCCTGGACAAAAACCTCATCTGTAATGACTAGCTAACCGCCACCATGACAAACTTCAAAGTCAGTGATATCAATCTGAATTCAATAGTGTGGAACTGGATATAGCTGATGAATAAGTATGAATCTTACCCTGATGGTCCATGCACGCACTTCATCTGGGCCTGCAGTGAAAAAGTATTCTAGTTGGAGTGCTGCAAACCCAGCCTTAATGATCTTTGGCAAAGCACTGAAATAAAATGAAACAAATTCACTCAACACATAAGTTGACTCTGGCAGAGATCAGTATATAGCTAAAATTATTCACCTCAAGCAGATAACATTAAAAATATTAGTAATGACCATTCATCCTTCATAACATACTTGAAGATGCCAGATAGCAAGGCATTATTTCTAAAAACATCTATTCTAAAATTGGTTCTAATTGTACTAACCTGAAGATAACATTTTGAGTTGTTTACTATTAAAAAAAGGAAAATTAGTTCTACCCCTCCTATGACTATTTTCATCCAATATTAATTATTTCCAGGACCTGGGCCATGAAAGCAAAATTATTCGATTGAAATCCAATATTCTAACAATGTATTACTGTTACTCAGAAAAAATTATGGCAAATGATTCACCCTTTCCCCTCCACCACTGAATATGACGAAAGAGTTTTGGCGATCTTCCCTCCTCAAAGATATACATAACTAATACCTATGTTATAATTAAAACACTGTGTGGAGATGACAGATGACAGTTAAAAACTTAATTTAAAATAAATCTTTTCACTCTGTCTCATGGTAAAGAAAGGAGAAGATTCCCTCTTTATAATGGTAATTACTCTGTCATTTATTATTCTATCAGCGCAAGCAATTAAATTACTGCAAGGAAATAGTTGATAATAAAGTGTAGGGAAAATGAATGCTAATTAACCTTTGTGTCATGTTCGCTTCCAGATACTTCTGTCTCTCCTCAGCACTCAATTCTTGCAACTTGAGTTCCAAGGCCCCACTAAAAGGAATGACCAAGGCACCTGGGTCATACTTGTCCACCCACTCTTTAATTTTTATCAACCTGTAGACAAAAAAGGGCACAACATTATCTTGTAGTGCATGCATGACTGTACCACATTCATTATTATCAAGTAGCACATACATATTCATAAGAATTGCACGGTTTTATGATGCCATCTTTTTGTGTATAGCTTTCCAAGGTCAAGGCATTAACAGGCAGCAATTGTTTCAGGTATACGCCATAATATTTTACTGTAATCTAGTTTTACTTTAGCACATTATTTATAGGTACTGTTTTATAAATATTTTTAAACTTCTAAAAGTTGCACTAAATTTGTTCAGCATTAATACCTATACTTTTAAATAAAGCCTTCATTTTATAATTTATTTCCTTTACAAAGTAAGTTTTAAAAAAGAGAATACATAAGATTCTGTTTGTTCAGGAATCACATCTTAAAATGTTCCCTAATTTTAAAGAGTCTTTGAAAAATAATTTGTTCTATTCATATATCTATATGGACTCTAGCTTAGTTCCTTTTTGAACAAACAGAACTTACAGATGCCACTGGTTTTAAGGTAGATTTTTGCTAACAATAACAAAACCACCACAAAAACCTTATTTGCAAATATAGTAAATGATGTACACACTGTTCTTATGAACCTTACTTTTATAAGATCATGAATAATAGAGCTGAAGAGAAAACAAATTCCTTTAATCACAAAAGATTTAGGGAAAGTGAAATCAGTTAGGAAACTGATACTACTTGTTACCTGAAAAGACATTATTGAGTCACTACTTTTTTCTTCAAATGAAAGAGTATTTTGCCAAAGTAGTAATTAGAATGTAAGTGAAATAATGTAGTGAATATAAGTAAAAGGTTCCAATCCTAGTTTTTTATTCCTGGGTAGGTTACTACACCTTTTTGTAAGCCTCAGTTTCCTTATCTATAGAAATAGAGATAATAACAGTACATATTATATTGTAAAGAACCTAGAGCAATGCCTACAAATAGGAAACAAATAACTAACAGTAGTTATTATTAATTTTCCTTCTCAGATAATCATAACATATACTCCTATGATTCTAGAATTATGTTTCATACAGGTCTGAGTATAGATTCAACTAAAATACATATTAAAATTTTAATGTATGCCATGTTGTTGTTGTTAGGTGCCGTTGAGTTGGGTCCAACTCATAGTGACCCTATTATAAAACAGAACAAAACACTATCTGACACTGTGCGATGCCCAGCACTATGTCAGTGCTTCTCTGCTATTCATAGGGTTTTCAATGGCAGATTGTTTCAGGATTGTTTCAGGAGTGGGCTGCCAAGTCCTTCTGTTTTTTGCAGTGCTGGGGATCAAACCCAGTCTCAAGAGAGCACAAAGCAGTACTCTACCAACTGAGCTAAATCTCAGTCCAATGTATGCCACAGTTTTACATAATTCCATTGGCCTCCTATATTTAGACCAAAGTTTTAATATCTATTATGGCATAATACTGTGGCAGAAATCTTTTAAATACTCAATGTAAATATCACTTGTAGAGGAAAAGAAAAACAAGAACTAAAGAAAAAAATTCATCAAAACTCAACAATCAAAGAAAGTGGGAGGGGCTCATAGTTACTAGAAAATTAAGAACAGTCCCATTGAATAGGATTTAGGATAAGATAAAAGAATGAAAAATTCACATAACAGTTGGTACATGTTTACTATACAAAGTTAACTACTAATTTACTGCTATTAGTAGTTTTTGGTCTTCATAATATTTGTCTTCTTTTGTTCACATCCTAAAAAAACAGATCAAACCCTAAGATTTATTTTGGAATAAAATATATGCCCTTTAAAATATGACCCAAACCAGACAGTTTCTTATCTAAAATTATGAAGGACAGAATAAAAGAAAAAAATAGGAAAATTTAAATTGGTACTTTTGTCTAATATTATTTTGACATTCTAAGTTATTTGATAGACTTACATTATTTAAACAAAACTCTATACTAAACTGTTATCATCAATGGTTTAGTAAGATACTTTTATTATACAAGGTAGAATCAAATACGTTATTTTAAAAAGCAGATCACACACCAAATACAGATTCAATGAAAGTTAAATAAAACAAGTCCATGTATAAGGATACTATGAAAACATCACAATTTTGTTTCATAAATATGGGCAACATAACTAATAAAACTAGAACTGTTATGAAACAAGATAAGAAATAATTACTTTGGCTAAAACATCAATTCAGAATAACAATAGTTCTACCCTGTCATTTTAACAGCCTTTCCTGCAGAGCCCTCAGAGGGATTATTTGCATTCCTCAGGTGTTCTATTGTACAATTCAGATGAATAAAGACTTACAAATCATTCCTCTACCGCCAATGTAAGACTTTGATCTGGTGAATACACTATTGTACCTTAACTATAATTGGCAAAAAAACCTGACAGTGTAGAGCATCACAAGCTTAATAACAAAGGGGAATATCTCAAAGTGTTGACAGATGATCTTCATAATGCAGAAGCAGAGCGGGTACATTTTACCAGTAAATGAGCACTGAGGTCTAAAGGTCTGTAAAGTGACTGACATCAGACCTGCTATAGCCTCACTAAAGAAAAAGGTACCGTAGCACTCTCCGTAAAGTGAGTTAGGCTCTTTGCCTGTGAGCTTCACTTTTGTGACTTTCAATGTCACAGACAACACAGGAAAGATGAAAAGTAACTTAGGTTCTTTGGCTGTCTGCTTTACTTTTGTGACTCATACTATCAAACAAAAGTGAAAAACACCCCAAAGTGATTTTTAATTACATACTTGAAATAAGCTTTGGACAATTAAAAAATGAGACTCATTTTCAAAATTATACATGGAAATATATGTATCTATTAGGTCTGATGGTTACAAAAGTGTGATAATGAGGCCAAGATCACAAGTTTGAACCCCATAGGGACCAGTTACCTTCTGCAGAAAAAAATATCTATCCTTTTGCTACAAACCATACCCTAAACCATAGTCATCTAAAAAATGTGTGCTATTGGTACATGAGAGATGTGGAAAACTAAAGTTGAGCTCAGTTGCCAGCTAGAAAAACAACTCCAAGCACACTCCATCAAAGTGACTGAATGACAGTCTCCATGCACAAATGTTAGCAAATGTCTAAAGAAAAGCCATCCAATTGTTAGTGACCAAAATAATGATGATGATATTGTCACAGAATATCAAATTATAGGAGGAGGAGGGAGAGAAGGAACACTAAGGACAGCAGACTCCCAAAGAGTTTAAATGTAAAAAAGCAAACCCTTTCACAGTACTCATTTTACAAATTTATATGAACAGATTATTACAAAGGGATCCAGCCTTCTTGATAAGGCATCAAAGACACATTTAATTTCCTCAAAGTCTTATCAGTGACAATAGAAGAACTACCATTAGTTGTATTTTTCTCTCTGGTAGTAATTGCACAGTAAGAGTTCTTAAGACTAGGGTGATACTTTGAGATACACTGGCAGCTTGTGATCTGTTAGATTCTTTGGCAGAATAAGACCTTTAGTGTTAAATTCGTATAAAATTTCCAAAGAATCATGTCTAAAATTTACCTTTGATTTTATAATCTGACTTTATTTCTTAGCCAGGGTTGAAATTCTAGATTTCAAAATTTGCTTTTTCTTTGGTTAGTTTATACTGTTTATATTTCTTTCCCAAGATATTAGCTTTATTTATTATTATCATTACCATTATTAATATTATTTTTGTGGTTCTGGGGACCAAACCCATGCCATCATGCACGCTAGTCAAGCATTCTACCACTAAGCTATTATCACCAGCCCTACCTACTAATTTGGTTAGTAAATATTTTATTTTTTTCCTTTTCAAATCTACCTCCTCTTTCTAGATAATAGTTTACTTTTGTTTAATGAATTCTTTGTCCCTGCTGACATAATTTAAAATTTCCATTCAGACTGCTTTTTGCATCTAGTTTCTTGGGAATGACTTCCATGGCCCCTCATTTATCATCTGCTAATAACCTTTCATTGGTGTGTGTGTGTGTGTGTGTGTGTGTGTGTGCGTGTGTGTGTGTGTGTGTGTCTGTGTGTCTGTGTGTCTGTGTGTGTGGCCATTTTGGCAGACACACTTATGATCCAAGAGAGTATGGTGGTCCCTGGGTTGAGATGGATCTATGGCATACTTTTCCTTCTTTTAGGTAAACACCCATGGAGGTCCCAGGCTCTGGGTTAGTTTATTCATTTTTAGGCTTAGGTGTTTCTGTACTAGGTTATGGTTTAGGGTAATGCCTCTTTCAGTGCAGGCCCAGCCTCAAACTGCTGAAAATAATAGTTTCCTCTCTTGTCTGGATGAAATGAGGGTACCTATCTAGTGTCTGATCATGGAAAGGGCAGATTCTTCTAGGCTTTCTGAGTAAGTTGGGACCTGTTCCTTGACTGTTATTACCATATAGACACTAAGGCCTCTAAACTACATATTACTCCTGTTTTCTGTGAGGGCCATGAATTGTCAATTTCCTTCTCCACTGTCACTGAGTTTCCTTCTTGTTTTTGGCACCTGGAAAATCCCTATTCTGCTTTCACATCCTGGTGTGTGCTCTAAATCTACCATGACATCATCTATACCATTTCTCCATTTTTTTTGAGACAGTGTCTCACTATTTAGTCACACTGGCTTCAATCTTAAGGTCCTCAGCTTCCTGAGTACTGGGATTACAAGAGTGTGTCACCAGGTCTAGCAATACCCTTTTGTGGTTATTTTGTCTGGTGTTTATATTAGGAACAAGAGGGAGCATCCTGTACTGGCTCAATCTGTTATCTGAATTGAAAGCTCTCCATACCACAGTTAAGCCCCTATTTTCTAGTATTCTAATACAATAGTTTTCAAACATTTTTTGATAATAAACAGATTTTACACTTGAACTCAGACACAGGGTATATAGACATATTACATTCACACACATATACAAACTAAGACAGGTTACACAAAATAATACCTACCTTTATACAGGGAATAGAACAAAATTCCAAGAGTGCCATTTAGTATTTTCCACAAAACTAAATTTCACAACTTAAAATATGCTCCTGAAATAGTTTTCTCTAGCAAACTTTAAAAATAACTTTAATGTCTTCTTTCCTGTATCTGATGCCTTTCTAGCCTTCCAACTACTCCTAAACCATTCAATTTCTTACTATATTTTCTAAAAATCCTTTAAAGATAGGTCAGTCCAGCACTAAAATCAAGTTTTATTATCATTATGGCACCTTTGTTGAATAGTAGAACTCTCTCAAATCTGCTTATTCTACTTTGGAACATTAAAGTATATTTAAAATCTTTTAAAAATGTTACACGTGGTATTAATAGACCCTTATGCACACTTTACATAGTGTTTTGTGCGAACTTATGTCTTCTATACTTTTTAAAAATCATCAGTGACGTTGTATTAGTCAGATTGTTGCTGCTGTAGCAAAGAAACTAACTAAGGCAAACTTATGGGGGAAGAGATATTTATTGGGGGCTAATTGTTAGAGGATTTTAGTCCACAGAGACAGAAGGTATGGTGGCAGAGCAGGCATGACAGGGCCCATGGCAGACAACATTACATCTTTGTGATCAGAAAGCAGAGACTAATAGAAACCGGGGGTCCAGGTAAAAACCTCCAAAGGCCTGCCCCTAGTGACTCATTTGTACCAAGCTAGATCTTGCCTCCCAAAGTTCCATAACTTCCCAGAACCATGCTACTTCCTGGGGACTAAAAATTAAAACATATGACCTCTAGGAGACATTTTGATCCAAACCATAGCACTCTGCCCCTGGCCCCAAAAGGTCATGGCCATCTTATAATGCAAAATAAATTCAGTTCAACTTCAAGAGTCCCCAAAGTCTTAATAATCTCAACTGCAGCATGCCTGTGATCCCAGCAAATCGGGAGGCGGAGGCAGGAGGATCGCAAGTTTGAGACCAGAGGTAGTCTGTGTAATTTAGCGAGATCCTGTCTCAAAAAAGTAAAAAAAAAATGGGCTGAAGGTGCAGCTCAGTGGTCTAGCACTTACAAAGTATGCAGGTGTGAGGTCCTGGGTTCAACCCCCAGTACTGGGGGAAAAAAAAAACTCAACTGCATTCAAAAGTCCAAGTGCAATGTCTCCATTGAGACTCAAGGTAAACTTAGCTGTGGGCTGCTGCAAAACAAAAAACAGGTTATATACTTCCAACATACAATGGCACAGAGTAAGCATTCCCATTCCAAAATGGAGGAATGGGGGTATAGAAAGGAAAGATTGGTCCATAGCAAGACCGATATCCCAATGGACACACAAATCCTGTCAGTTCAAATCTGGTATCTGGTACACATGACATTATCTGGGCTTGAACAGGCTTTGATTGCTCCACCTCCGTGGCCTTGTCATTTGCAGCAAACGTGGCTCTCTTGCACTGGTTCCACTCATTGTAGACAGCTTCCCTTGGCAGAGGTTTCACAGTGCTGGCTTCTCCAACATCCTGGGGTCTCCAGTGCTGCTTCAGCTCCACCCTCAAAGCTTCATACATCAGCCCTTCAGGGGCTCTACGCACGCTATCTTCTGGAACCTTGATGGCAGTCTCCATAACCCATTACCCCTTGTGTTCTGCATTTACACAAGGGGCTTTACACCCCTTGTGTAAAAGCCAGCACTACATGGATAAAGCCAAGATCTGCAGCAAGCTGGAGAGGTAGCTTTGCCCTTCCAACCACAACTGCAGTGGTGGCCTCTGTATGCCCAGGCCAAGAAACCATTTTCCTAGGCAACTTCTTTCCAGCAGGGTGTTCCACTGGAGCCTTAGATGAGAGAGGTCTGACCAACTCCTTGTGTTCCTTGAGTGCATCCTTTCTATTGTTCTTTTATTAAAGAGGCACTTATCTCTTTAACAATTATGGTCTCTTTGGTAGAACAGGCCCTGCCTGCAGTAACTTTAGACAGGCTGCTGCTTTATTGCTCCCCCCTGCTTTTGAAACAAAGTTAATGAGTTTATTTTTTAGGGATAAGAGACAGTATATGGTTTAGATTTAAGCATGGGCATTTGGACAGACAAAGAGTTGCTCAAGAAAAGAATAACACTATATGTCCAAGACATGGACATGGGCTTCTCCAGAGGGGGGATCACCTTTTTCTCTCACATTAAATTGCACATTTTTAGATCTTCCTGCTGTGTCATTTTTTCATCATAAATCTGGCTAAACACTGCAAGCCACAACCATGCTACACTTCCTATATCCTGCCACCCTTGAGACATTTCCTCTGCCAAGTTCATTATTAGTCCATTACTTTTGAATTCAGCCTCAATCAAATCTTTAGGACACAGACAAATTGCAGATAAGTTCTTTACTAGAATGTGACATGAATCACCTCTAGGGCAGTGTCCAACAAAGCCTTCATTTTCCTCTGAAAGCCTGGGCGCCCCATCTGCATTTCTATCTGTGTTCTAGTCTTCCTTTCTCACATCAGACCACCTCTCAAACTCTGCTTATAGCATTGAAGCTTACAGCTTCTCTCGCCCACATAGTCAAATTCTTTCAAACACTTCCTGCAAACAAGTTCAAATGGCCTATGAGCAACATGGTCAGGTTTCTGCATAGCAATGACTCCACTCTCAGTACCAATTTTCTGTATTAGTCAGGTGCTATGTTGCTGTGACAGAGGAACTGACTGATTCAAACGTATGGGGGAAGATATTTATTGGGGGCTCACGGTTGGAGGATCAGTTCATAAAGGTGGCAGAGCAGGCACAGCAGTGGCAGGCAGCAAGGCCAGTGGTAGACAACCTTACATTTTTGTGATCAAGGAGCAGAGAGAGCTTACTGGAACCAGGGGTCTGGATAAAAACCTCCAAAGGCCCACTCCCAGGGATTCATTTCTGCCAAGCCAGATCCCAAGGTTCTATAACCTCTCAGGATAATGCTACCAGCTGGGGACCCAATATTCACATATGCAGTCTTTGGGGGACATTTAGATAAAAATCATAATATCTTGATTCTAAATGAATATAACTGGTAGTAAGACCTATAGGTTGATACTCAGAAAATGATGCAACTTATAAAAAGAAGGCTGGATAATTCAGTGACTTAATATCATTTAGTCAATATCATTAAGGACTTGGCCTTTGCTAAGCTAGCTCACATCAGATTGTCCATGATATGGATGTACTATTAATCTAGGGCATACTGATTAACACTGAGGTCATTTCTACTCTCCTTTCTTGTAGGTTTATGATAATTTCTACTACAATTGCTCAGTCTCAAAGAATGACTTCAAAACAAGACAGTCCTCTTTTCTATTTTCTGAGCATAATCACTGTGAATCAAGGCCAATTTACAGTGTTCCAAAGCAAAGAAAAAGGTACGGCTACCAGAAGGTAAGGTTATCTTCCTAAAGATTGTTGTTGTTGTTAGGTGCCGTCGAGTCGGTATCCGACTCATAGCGACCCTCATAGGGTTTTCAATGGCTGACTGTTTCGGGATTGCCTTGGGCGTGGATTGCCAGGCCCTTCTCCCATTCCTAAAGATTATATAAACATTATTTAATTAATACAGTTATTTTACAAATGGCAACAAATAATACTGGAACCTGCAATAAAATTTACACCACAAGTAATATACAAACTGAAATATATGTCATAAATAATACATAGTATTAGTCTTTCAAGTAAAAAATTAGCTCTAGAAAAATCCAGCATTATCAACTTAAATTTTTTTTGTTTGAATAAGATTTTAAAAATAGATCTTAACTTATAAACATTCTCTGAATGGAGGTTATTAAGGAAATGAGTAGTTAAGAAAAAGGGAGGTGGGGTAGGAGAAAGAAAAAAAATATCAAAAAAGCAAATTGACAGCCGGGTGTGGTGGTGCACGCCTGTAATCCCAGCAGCTGGGGAGGCAGAGGCAGGAGGATTGCAAATTCAAGGCCAGAGGCGGTCTGTGTAATTTAGTGAGACCCTGTCTCAAAAAAGTAAAAAAAATGGGCTGATGGTGCAGCTCAGTGGTCCAGCACTTGCAGAGCATGCAGGTGCGAGGCCCTGGGTTCAACCCCCAGAACTGCAAAAAAAAAAAAAAAAAAAAAAGCAAATTGACTAGAGTATAGAAATCTAATTCCTCTTCTAAAAGAAAGCCCCATCCTGATATTCAAGACTCTTCAAGTTTCAGTGTCCTTGCCTGACTTAATGACAATTTTGCTACTCAAAGTGTGATCATATCACTTGAATGCTTATTAGAAATGCAGAATCCTGGGCCTAACCTCTGATCAGAATCTGCATTTTAACAATATTCTCAGATAATTTATATGCATGTTACATTTTCAGAATGTCTGAACTTAAGGACTTTCAAAGCATTTAACTGAAAGCATAGAAATGCCTGAAGTGACTATGCAGATCAACTAATAACAAAGTACACAAATGGTGACTATCCAGTGAGAATAAAAAAATTCCTGTTTATAACTCTCAGGTTCAAAACCAGAAGAGAACTCACTAGAATTTAAAGAAGCCTAATAAAAATGTTTTGTCTGAATCCCCTTCAATGTCACAGAAGTTTCAGAAACACAGTAAAAATGTCTACCCAGTTTACACAGCATTATTACGGCCAACAGTACCTTACTTTATAAGACATAATTGTAATTCTCTTATTCTAATACACCTCAGCATCTGGAAAAACATCTGTAGTAAGTTAGTATTGAGGTCGAGATTTAGAAAATAAGCACCTCCAACAGAGAAGATTTTGTGAAGTCCAAATTCATATCAAGTGAAAAGAATATTGCTACAAATTGTTCCCCATGAAGACCTCATAGAATCACTGTCTGAAAGTCCCATTCATTTTGCTGTTGCTATAAGGTGGACTATGTGTGCATGTGTGTTTATATGAGGAAATAAATTCTAGAGACAGAGGTGTTACTTTGCAGTAAATAAAAATCCATTTACAGGACTTCTGTTTTGAGGATTAACAAGCTTTCTGACTCTGCTGATAACTGGAAATCACAAAGTTGAAATGATAGGTATTATAACAAGGAGGCAACCTTAAAAGCAAATTAGAAAAACTGGAATACACATATCCTTACATTTTGAGCTCACCATGACCCCAGGATTTATTTATCTCTAAATACACTTCAAAAAGAAAAAGAAAAAAAAAAAAAAAAAAGGAACTGGGCACCGTTGCATACACCTGTAATCCCACCAACTCAAGTCTAAGGTAGGAGGATTACAGGTTTAAAGCCAGAGGCAGCTTGTGCAACTCAGCGAGACCCTGTCTCAAAATAAAAAATAAAAAAGAGGCTGGGGGTGAGGATCAGTGGTAAAGCACTGTGTAGCATGCATGAGGCCCCGGGTTCAATTCCACAGTAACAACAACAACAACAAAAAAGCTTAAAAATAACATGACACATGCAATTAATTTATCCATATGTGATGAACATATAACAACTGCATGGAAACAGTTTCTAAGTTTAGCCAAAAGGCTCTTTCTTAAGAGAAGTTATTTGCAATGGATAAATAGGTGGAAAGGAAACATCAGGATAAACTCTAATTAGTCTGAATCAATCATAGCTCTCTATTTTCCGTCTGGCAAATTGTTTAAGAGAGGGCATGTGAACCAGTTCTGATTAACAGAGTCAATGGGACATATGGGGAACCCTGCTAGGAGGCTTCAGGACAAGGTTTCAAAAGATTGATTTGGCCCTTAAAAAGAGAAAAGAAGTGCATCTCTGATAGATACCATTTGGATCTTATTTATGGAGTTTAGCAGCCATTTTGTGATCAAAGAATGGAAGTGAAGAAAGATGGGAAAAACTCTTGCTCTTGATGATATCATAGGAACCTGGACTTAACCATCCTAGGAGACAAATTACCTTGGGTCTTAGTATGCATTAGGACTGTCCTTGTTACTTGTAGTTGAAAACATTCTGATACTGATGCTTTGGGGGAGTTATTCCCATCTCAGTATGTGAGTGTAGTTTCACTTAACTAGTCTAACTTCAGTTTGTCCTTCAAGACACAAGCTCTTCTAGAGCTTTCCCTGAGTTCCCATATGAATAGTTATTCTTATCACATTCCACTCTAGACGATAATCTACTAAATTTTAAATCTCTTCCCATTATAGAAAAAAAATCCTCTGTTATTATTGTTTGTTTGGAACAGGATTTTTCTATGTAGCCCAAGCTGACCTCAAACTTGTGATTCTCCTGCCTGAGACTCCCAAATGCTGGGATTACAGGCATGTGCCACCAAACCCAGCTTTAGAAAAACCTCCTTGATGACAGGACTGTCTTTGTTCCCTGTCATCTCCATAGAACACTCCTAGAAATGTCAGGTACCTAGCTGATGTTCCTTTTCTGAATGGACAATAATGTAGGATGAGCTCTAACTCAGGTTGAATATCCCTAATTGGAAAATCCAAAATGCTCTGAAATTCAGCATTAAGAGCACTTCAGACTTTGGGTTACAGATACTCAATTGGTAGTTTACACAAACATTCCAAAATTTAAAAAATTCTGAAATCTGAGAGACTTCTGGTTCTTATCATTTTACATAAGGGATACTCAATGTGTTACTCAGTGGTTATTTAACATCTCTTAGTTTTAAGTCACTCATCTGCAAACTGGTCTAGGTTAGTGGCCTTCAATCTATGCTAAGCTCCCCAAAGGATTTTCCAATTTGCTAGGAGGAAAAAGCGTGGGAAGAGAAGTGGAGGATGGCACAGTGAGGTTTTTGGATCCTCTACTGTTGCATTTCAACATGAGCTGCTTCATTTTAATATGTTGGACTTCTGTATGACATTTCATCTGAAGGCAGAGTTCTGTTGCTTTCAAACACTAAAGTCCACTGATTGAATGATCCTCTTCACATGGGAAATTGTATCACATTATGGCACATGCCAGAAATGGAACAAGAACAAGTGCTGAAATCTTCAGAAACTTCATTAAGATTTCTGCTTAAATACTAATTTTAAACATCTTAAAACAACCTCTCCCCTTCTATTTTCTGTCATTCCCTCTACCCTTACTTTGAATTATTTTTCTTCCTAGCACTGTCCTTATTGTTTATTCTTGTACCCAGCATTGATAGACCCACTTGTCCAGTTATTAGGGCAGGGAACTTTCTGAATACTCTAACAATGGCAATAACTTCACCATCACCTAGAAAAGTGCCTGGTACAAGCAGATGCTCAATAAATGGGTGGATGAATGAATAGAAATGAACCTAGTTGAATTTTGCTTAAAAAAGAGTAGGTAAAAGAAAATTTAGAAGCACACATGGGCTGGGGCTGTAGCTTGCCTAGCATGGGTAAGGCCCTGGATTTGATTCCCAGCACCCTTTCCCTCAAAAAAAGGCAGCACACATGATTCTGCAGATCCTATCTACCTGTCTTCTGCCAAAGTCAACTTTTAAAACCAGTAAGCTATAGGTGCCTTGATAATTAGAATTATGCTTGTCTTTTTTTGTTGTTTAGCTAGAGTTGTGAAGTGAAAATCACAACAGAGGAGAAGAGTAAGGGGATGTGTAACTGACTGCTGTAAGGCTGTATCAACAAAAATTCATAGTATAGTGGGGTTATTTTCATTCTCAGGTTATACTTGTGGCTTGTGCTCTACAATTCAAGTCTGAATCATCAAGCTACTAACCATCTCAAGGTTCACTGTGAATATATCAAAATGAGCACCAAACTTTTAGATGTTTCTTAAGTTTCAGGGTTTCTTCACTTCCTTCATGGCTCGTAAGTTAAGATTTGTATAATAAATGTCCTCAATCACGGAACACTTTTAAAGCTTTAGAGCAATGTTCTTCAAAATATAGTTGTGGACAACCTGTGGATACAGAGCTTTCCAAAAAACCTAAATTTATGCTGTCTAGAAGTGGGAATTTGCACTTAATGCTTAGAACATTCCACCCTCTGATGTATGAGAGTTACTGTTTTTGAATCAGTATCTATTCTTTGTAATTTTATATTCTGGCCTTAAATATTAGCCATAGAAATATTCTGTATTACAGTTGTCATGAGGTATGAAGCCAATATGTGTATCTTGAGATTCTAAAACCTTGTTAGCTGCAAGAAAATTTCCCTACTATGTCATGATCCATACATGAGATGAAATTACTTATGGCCTAATATTGTAAAAATGGCTATCCTACCAAAAGCAATCTATAGATTTAATGCAATACCCATTAAAATTCCACTGACTGACTTTACAGAAATAGAAAAAATGATCCAAAAATTCATATGGAACCACAAAAGACCACATATAGCCAAAACACATCTAAGCTGCAAATCTAATGCAGGGGGAATCACAATCCCTGACTTCAAACTTTACTACAGCGCAGTAGTTGCAAAAACAGCTTGGTACTGGCACAAAAATAGGCCTGAAGACATCTGGAACAGAATAGAAGACCCAGATATACCTCAACACACCTATAGCCACCTTATTTTTGACAAAGGAGCAAAGCAAGTAAACTGGAAAAAGGACAGCCTCTTCAACAAATAATGCTGGGAAACATGGTCATCCACATGCAGAAAAATGAAAGTGGATCCGCATCTCTCAATATACATGAGAGTTAACTCAAAAACAAACTTTAAAAATTATAGAAGGCAAGATAGGCAATACACTCCATCATATAGGCATTGGAAAAGATTTCCTTAATAGGACCCCAATTGCTCAAGGAATTGCAACAAGAATAGATAAATGGGACCACATAAAATTAAAAAGCTTCTGCATAGCAAAAGAAACAATTAACAGAGTCAAGGAAACCGCCACGGAATGGGAAAAAAATCTTCGCATTTTATACATCTGACAAAGGTCTAATTACTAGAATTTATAAGGAACTCAAGAAAAAAAAACCCCAAAAACCAAACAACCCAATACACAAATGGGCAAAGGAACTGAGTAGACAGTTCTCAAATGAAGAGGTCCATAAAGCCATGAAACACATGAAAAAGTGCTCAACATCCCTAGCCATTAGGGAAATGCAGATTAAAACAACGCTGAGATTTCACCTTATACCAGTAAGAATGGCCAAGATCAATAAAACAAACAACAACAAATGCTGGTGAGGTTGCGGGGAAAAGGGAACACTTTTACATTGTTAGTGGAGCTGTAAATTGGCGCAACCACTGTGGAAATCAATATGGAGGTACCTCAAAAAACTAAAAATAGATCTACCATATGACCCAGCTATAACACTATTGGGAATTTACCCAAAGGGAGATGGGTCATCATACCACAGAGACACCTGCATCTTCATGTTCAATGCAGCACTTTTCACAATAGCAAAGATATGGAATCAACCAAAGTGCCCTTCAACAGAAGAATGGATAAAAAAAGTATGGTATATATACACAATGGAATACTATTCAGCAATCAAGAAAAATGAAATAGGGTCATTCGCAGCAAAATGGATGGAATTAGAGAAAATTATTTTAAGTGAACGAACACGAGCTCAGAAAGAGAAACAACACATGTTCTCACTCATATGAGGGAGCTGATTCAAAATTACAAGAAGGAAAAATCCTACTCAAAGGTC
>VMDO01008602.1:0-82830 GCA_007922755.1 Pedetes capensis
GACAATAGTGTTTCCCCTGTTGTACAGAGGGTCGCTATGAGTCGCATACCGACTCCACGGCACCTAACAACAACAACAACACTGTAAACTGAATGCTTAGCCTGGTTTGTAGTACTTATAATGTAATTAACACCAAACCCAGGGAGAATCAAAGCTTCAAACAGCAAGGCCCAGACCCAGGCTCTGTTTACTGAGGTAGGCCAAGGAGCCCAAGAGAACTGCTTACATCACTACTTCTAACATAGTAACTCTAAAACAGCTTCTAAACTCAGAAGACAGTATTTCCAAATCCCATCTGAACATAACTAGAGAGAAAATTGGCATATAAAAATAACATTTCTTTAAAAAACAGCTGTAAAAATAGTAAAATCTCTGTAATTGAATGAATTGTTGTATTTCACTGAATCTGAAACACTAATAATAAAACAAAAGTATATTATAAATATATGGGAAAAAAATAATTAAAATTTGTCCCAATCTTAAGTGATCACTAAATGTAAGATACATTTTTATTCAGACATGTTGAAAGAAAAAAGGTGTATCTTAGGATCAATGAAATGCAGCACTATAAAAGGTACTGCTCAGAAGAGTATTCAAAGAACATATTAAACATTAAGAATGTTAAACTCGCCTGAATTCATAAGCACTAGAACATTCATAAATCCATTTATCAATTTTCTTTTACATTTGAAATATAGAATGGGCTACCCTAGTAGATTATCTTGCACAAACTTTAAAACAAGTTTCATTAGATGTGGTGGCACACACCTGTAACCCAGCATTCAGGATGCAGAGACAGGAGGATGGCGAGTTGGAGACCAACCCAGGCTACTTCCAGGCCATCCAGGAATATCAAAATGAGACAGTCTCCAAAATATATAAATAAAAAAAACCCACAATATAGAAATCATCTCATTTTCATTTCTAGGATCTAGATCAGGAAACAAAATAAATGAGGCCTATCTTAAGTGATTCAGTGTAAAAGCCAGAAGGCAGAATCACATCTTGAATCCAGGAATCTCGGCCCCAGCACTGTGTTCTCACAGAAATCCAAAATCAGCAGCATTCTTTAAACCAACCCTACAGATAGGGTGAAGCGATTAATAAAACCATGTAAACATGCTCTTTCATGAGACTACTCCGCCCAACTTCCATGGCAGAATATGGTTGCATGATTATTTGCTCAACAAAGCCATTCCACTCCTCTGTGGGTTTTCTCTGTTACAAAACTACTGAATTATTCAAACACCAAAATCTTCATTGCATACTCTGAAAGTAGAGACCATAAAATATAGCCTAATAAGCCCCCTGCCATACATGAGGTTCATAATAAGATCCTACTGTACAGGATCACTTAGTAGTTAACGGAAGACTGGAAATTACAGAACACTTCAAACAGTCTTAGCATTTGCTGTAAATGGAATTAGAAATTTTGATCCTCAAGCATGGGGGAAATCTGCTAATGCTGTCTTCTCACTGGCCTCTGTATAAGTGGTGATTATCCAAGGAAGTCATTAGGTAATCCATCTTCCTGAAGTGTCAGTCCCTTTTGTCCTGGTTTCTGACAAGGTGCTTCACAGGGAAATTGCTAGTATTAACTGCAGAGGACTCAAACATCAAGCATTTGAGAGGAACTGGTTGGAGACATCAGATGTGGGCTCCATCAGAATATTCTTAGATGTCTCCATTACAGGATGCCTTACTGTATCATTCATTTCAACCACTTCAAAATCCATTTCATTCCATTTTTCTGCATCTTCCCCTTCACTCTCTTCCTCGCAGTCATTCAGCTCAACGCTGGAAAGCAAGGCTTTCTGGTCTTCGCTCTTCCTGTTTTCTTTTCCCTGGTGATTCAGAGGTGACGTGGCTAATTTATACATCACAGGAAATAAAACATCAGTAAATATTGCTGACCCCAAACAGGTGTACAGAACTACTGGCAAATCCGGGTATTGTCCTTGAAGAATTCCAATTACTGCAGGAATAGCCATTTCTCCCAGGGCAGCACCAACCACAAACAATGCTGCTGATTTCCCTTGGATGGTCGTGTACTGCTCAATCCAAGAAATACCACTGGGAAATGTGGTTGCCATTGAGGCTCCATACAGGGAGGTTGCTACCCAGAGACAGAGCGGGTTCTTGTCAAAAAGCACCAGAAATAAAGACGAGATCAGGCTACCAATGTTGCTCAACACAATCAAAATTCCAGGTTGTAAACACGCAGCACAAAAGATTGCCAGGCCCCTGCAGGCTGCAAAGGTCCCCCAGAAGATGGAGTTCACCCCAGCCGCTTCAGTTTCTTTCATGCCAACGTGGGTTGTTGCAAATGAGAACACGTAGGAGCCATATGTTACCTCAGCTCCAACATAGAAAAAGAAGAAGAGAAAAAGGAGACACAGAAGGGTCTTGTGATATTTAGCTCTTCGATATTCCTGAGCAGATGCTATTGATCTTCCCTGCCTTGAGCTTTTCTTAAAAAACAGAGCAAACAGAAAGACGGAAACTATTAAAACGTAAGTGCCGATGAAAGCGTAAGCCCACAGTAAATTCATGTCATCAGGTAGTCCAAACACAGAGTCTGAGTCAGCTTCAGATGATTGGTTCAGGGCTAGAGGGTAAAAGTCAGTCTCTGTGTGGTTTTCAGCAGACACTGTGGTACCCAATGCCAATTTAGCCAGAAGGGGAGCCAGAAAGGCACCCAAAGCAAAACTAAAGTGTAAGGCCTGCATATGTGGGGCTCCTTTGTCCCCCCAAGTAGCCAAGATAAGGACGTTTCCACCTACCAATGAAAGATGAGGAAAATTACTTAAACACAGTAATTTAGTAAAAAATGGTTTATTACTACCAAAAAAGGATAAGTCAGTATCACATGGCTACAGCTTTGTGATCTTCTAAGTTAAAGACTGTCCCTGACTCAATTCTGTGATTAAGGTGCCCCAACCTACCACTACCAGAAACTATGCATTATATCTCACACCCATACATGGAATTGTACAAGCTGGTAAACCATTACCTTCTAGAGCTAGGCTCATTAGCAAAGGCTTTTTATAAAATAGTCCTAATATCATATCTACTGATTTTTAAGCATTTCAGATAAATGTATTTATTAGGCAATATTTTGTCATCAAGCAGTGGCCAAATTGCCAAAGCCTTCTGAACTTCCATTGGTGTCCACTTGAGGAATATTATTTTTACATGTAAACAACAGAGGCTAAACACCCCAGTCAGGAACTCTGATGGTCCAGGATTCTGGTGTGCCCGTTATAAGAAACAAGAACACCTTTCAGAATCTGTACTTACACTGTCTGAACACCTACAAGGTGAAAAGCCAAAAGCATCACATCTTTGGCTACATTTTTTTAATCAGGTAAGCATATAATTCGATCCATTATCTTACAATGAAACACAGCCTTTAAGTACAAAGTATTTCCATGATCTATCACATAACATCAGAGCAAGGGAGGGAGGGGTAGAGAGCTAGAATTAGGGATAAACAAGTATCACATATGTTACTCAGCAGTTTTTCAAAGACAGGATGATACATGGACAATATCCACGGTGGGGAGAACAGGAAATTTTGAAAGAGAAAATAAATGAAAAAAATATATACACAAAGAAAGTAGTACACAGCACAGGTTTCTCTATGCTCAAAAACTGGGTACATTTTAAATTGGAGGTGGCTTCTTGTTTGTTTTATCCTATTGAACCATCAAGTCTTATTCTAAAATGATAAAATTCTATCTTGAAATGGGAGCCTGCCCACCTGTATACCACTTACACACAGAACAGAGGTCTTTTGCTGTTTTGATACTGTAAATCAACAATCTCTCATAGAAGAAAATCCTTTACACTCAGATGATCAAAACGGAAGCCCTACTTATTAAGAAAAGTAGCTGCTAGAACTGTGGTTCTGATTGGGTGACCCACGACCAACTCTGTAAGTCCGTGTCATTTCCAGAGCACTGCAAGTGACAGTATAATTTCATCTGCTTTACTTTTCTTAGCAGTAGCGCCCTAATCCTGGAGAAGACACTGAAGGATTCACTAACCTGTATCCAGAATGCCCATTGAAACACCAAAGACAGACATCATGACAATCAGTAATACTGCTGTCTTGCAGAAAGGAATAAGATAAAGGTCAGCTGTGGTGATCAACAGTGACACCCCTGAGAAGAAAAGTTAAAAAGTCAGTTAAAAGAAATACTTTTCAACTTTGGAATGAAAGGGGATTATTTACTTGTTCATCAACAATAAATTATTCTCCTTGCTTCCAAATCAATCTAATTTTATTTAAACATATCATTTTATCCAAAACATATGTTAAAAGCTTTGCCACTCATGTCCAGGAGGAAGTAGAGCAGTGTGGGCTCATCACTGACATGGGGCAGCAGCGACAAACATCCAGCCCACATCAGTTCACTCACCATCCCCTGCATCTTCATTAGGAATCCAGAGTCCACAGAGCCCACCCAGGTTCCAGGAGCTCCTTCTGGTCTCTGTGCTCCCAGGAGACCTGCCCTACACCAACATAAGCACAGCTTTGAGGACAACCAGTGTGTGACCCTGGTGTGGTGCCTTAATGACAGCGAAGGTTGGGAAGGCTCAGCATTGCCAACACACACCGGAGGGCTAATCAAATCTCCTGAATGACCAGCACAGATTCCCTTTAACTGCCAAGGTGAGAGCAGGAACCAGGGAAACCCAGCTTCCATGGAGGTTACCCAAACACTACTCATTTCAGTCGTCAACTATTTCTTATATCTAGAGCCAAACTATAAACCCACTGACAGGGACAAAGAAACAAAAATTAGTGTTACTTACCCAAAACTAAACTATAATTCATACAGTCAAAAAGAATTCCACCAATCATAGAGCCACACAAATATCCAGATGCACGGGCCACAAAAATTAGAGAAAGACTACTGATGTTTCGGTTTACATTCATTGCCAAATCTTGAAATGTGGGTCCCAGAATAGCAATACTCAGTCCCTAAAATTTGAAAAGAGAAAAGCTTTTTACTTACAAACATTTAGATCATACCTTAGGGGTAACTTTTTCCACTACAAAAAAAAGTAGAAGGGGGGGATTGCAATCTTTTTTTTTTTTTTTTTTTGTGTGTGTGGTACTGGGGGTTGATCCCGGGGCCTCACGCCTGCATGCTTTGCAAGTGCTGGACCACTGAGCTGCAC
The DNA here is from genome assembly GCA_007922755.1 of Pedetes capensis. NCBI lineage: Eukaryota > Metazoa > Chordata > Mammalia > Rodentia > Pedetidae > Pedetes > Pedetes capensis. Next base: position 5,191 of record VMDO01008602.1, read on the forward strand.
CCCCAGCCCTTTTATTTTTTTCCTTACTTTCTGAGACAGGGTTTCACTAAATTACGCAGACTTCCTCTGGTCTCAAATTTGCGATCCTCCTGGCTCCGCCTCCCAAACCGCTGGGATTACAGGCATGCACCACCACGCCCAGCTGGGATTACAATTTTATGTAGCAGATTACTTTACGTCCCACAGTCAGGAAAAATGTACAACAGTACTATTACTACCTGAGCTATAGACTCCTATGGTTTTTGTTCTATTCACAAAATGTCAATTTTAAAAAAGTTTTAAATTCTTTCATTGTTGCTATTGGTGGTGGTGTGGTGTTTTGAGATGGTCTCTCTATGTACCCCAGTTAGAGGTTGACCTTTAACTCCAGAATATAACCCTGGGTAACCTTGAACTCTCTATCCTCCTGTCTCAGCTTCCCAAGTGCTATGATTATAGGTGTGTGCCAGCACACTGGTCTAAAAAAGTTATTTAAATTTTTTGCCCTTTGTTTTAACTGTTTAGTTTTGAGCAATAATTTAAAGGGCTATTCTGCATTAATGGTTAACAAGATGTAACAAAATTATTTTCCAAATACTTTCTTATAATTTGAAATATACATATAAGAACATGGGAATTTAGATGGTAAAACTATAATTTATCAAATATCAGATCGTTATTCCTGTTTTTGATGTTAAAATGGCAATATTTTGGGTACACATGTGGTTCTTCCTCTGAACTATACATATACAATTGCAGGAGATAAATTTGAATATTTCTAAATCCACATTTTTCCTCAGTGAAATTTCAAAGCCACGAGGAAGTATAGTTTGTAAAACTTTCTTAGTAAATATTACAGACATGTGTACAAAACTATTTTAAAATCAAACTTTGCCTGGACAATGTGGTAGCAAGAGGTAAGGGTTACAGTTCAATTTCAGAGGAAATTCTTAAGACCCTTTAAGAAAACTGTTTCTAAGCCATCTACATTTCAAGAATAATTGATTCTCATTGTAGCTCTGCTCCAAACCAAGAGTACTTCTGTCCACGCAGCAGCAGTCCAGGAATAAGGACCAGGGTGTGCACCAGCCCACGACAAGCATGAGGCAAAAGGAAGGAAGCCTGAATACTGGCTCTAATCCAATTACTTGAGGCCTTCAAGCACTTACAAGATCTGGCACACAATGAGGGCTCACCAACCATCTCCAGGGACTTCTTTCATATCCTCTCCTCCATCAAAATATCCCAACAAACCACTGTGATGCAGACCAGATCTGATTCATCAAAAAATTCACCCTCCCCCCATTCCAGAGACAAATATCCACTTTAGCAAAAAGCGCATCTCTTGTTGCACTTTGCTGAAGAAAAACATTTACGATCTAAAGGCCTGATTTAAATAGGACTGTGAGCAAAGTAAGAGAAGTTCCAACTTTACCACTTAACCCCTTGTCATGTGAAAAAGTCACTTTCTTCTCTTGGCCTATTTCCTATGGGCAAAATTTAGCAGTTGGCTGAACTTTGTCAGGCCACCAGAAGAGGAAATCCCAAGAAGGCAGATTCTCTATGTGGTTATTTGGAGTTTGAATGGGTGGGTGCGAAGAGAAGCAGCAAGTCTTGGTCTTTTTGTCTTGTATCTACCTCCCCATCACACTGAGGAGACTAGGAAGGTTTGCTGATGTTGGAAAACAGTATTAGGAAAACCAGTTTCACAGTTGACAGTAACCCTCCACGATTAGAGTTGTGCCCAATTTTCAGATGACGCAATTGAGGCCTAGGCTGACTAATTAATGCAACCCAAGTCACCCAGGGTGTAGGGAACAAGGGGAGCCTCCAACTGGAAAGACCCTGTTCCCTGCAGGACGCATGCGCGCTCTCAGCCTGGGAAAGTTGCAGCCCCAATTCTCACCAGCCCCAGGAAGGCGGCACACAGGACCACAGTGGTGAACCAGCGCAGCACGCTCCCGGTCCGGTCCTTCGGCCGCAAGGCCGCCACCGCCTCCAGCTCATTCTCCGCTGGGGTCTGGTCCTGCAGGAGCTGCTGCCCGGCAGCCGCAGCCCCGGTCTCACGGAGCTCCAGTTCCGACTCCAGCTTGGCGGCTGCAAATTGCTCTTGTTGCGGTCTCTGTTTCAAAAGAGCCTCAGGTGTTCGGAACTGGGACCTGGTCCCGCCCTTCAGTCCTTACAGTCTCCAGAGACGCCACTTTTTCCAGAACCGTTCCGAGCGCTGCCTGGTCAGCCAGACTTCGGCATCCATATCTTAGATGTAGCGGACACTCGCGCTGCAGATCGCAGAGCGCCTGCGCAGATCACGTTCCGGAAACGAAGCCGCTCGCCTACCAGGACTGATATTGAAACCGGAAGTTAGTGTCATTGCCTAGGGGTTCTCACCTCTAACTCAGGAGAGCATCACATTTAGCTGAGTCCAAGGAGGCCGGCGAGCGGGCGCCCCAAGGTGGAGCGAGCTGAAGCTGCAGCCTCAGAATACCGGAATCAAGGGGGAAGATGCAGCTTAACTGTTAAGAAGAAATAGGGACCAAGAACTGCAAGGTGGAAACTCGAGCCGAGTCCCTGAGTCACCTGGGAAGCGGAAGGAGCATGAAGGCCTTCTTTTTATAAACTTTCCAAAATCTCTGCCCTTGTTCTTTTGACATCTGAGGTTTCTCTGTTATTCTTAACTCCATAAATACTTGTGGAACCTCATGTGTAGGCTGTCATGTGTACTATCATAATCCTCACTGCAATAGTCTAAATTCCACGGGCGCCCCACTTACAGATAGGAGAATTAAGGCAAAGAGAGTAACAATTTGCTCAAAGTCATTCAGCGAATCACTGGCCATGTCAGCGGGGTTAGGGGTGCTGTACTTCACATTACTGCTTGCACTAAGGAGTCCTTTTCTCTGGACCTCCACTCAGGGGAGATGCCAAGTCCTTATCTCTGTCGCCAAAAAGTATTTCAGGAGGAAACAGAGAAGTGAAGCTGAGTTTGAGTTAACAGTAGCTCAAGAAGCAAATCTGGGTTCAAAGCTGGAGTTGCAAGCACTCATCCTTATCCCTGCAGATTTATTCCCTTGTTGTGAGGAAGAAGAGCAGGGCATTGATTTGCCTGATTGTGGAGTAAAGTTATGCCAGTTGAGAATGAAAGGCTGAATCTTAATGTGACTCCAGCCTTGTTTCTGTTTTCTCTTTAACCACGTGGACCACAGCCTCAAAATGTGATGTAAATGTTTTTATCATCCAGCTGAATTGTTCTTTTTCACCTGAATACTTTCTCAGCCCCTTAGGCTCCTAGACTACAAAACTTAGTCTCCTCATTCCTTGCAACCCAGCTCTCCAGTTCCATCCATTGGTCATTAAATCCTTCCCAGTTTACCTCCAAAGTCTCCCTGAAATAGGCGTCCAACTCTCTATTCCTCCTGCCTTAATTCTTGTCCTCATTTCTTGCTTAGATTATCACACGTGCTTTCTTGTTGATTTCTGGAACGTGTATCTTGAAAATTTCAAATTGCCTCTGGAACATTAAGGAGATTACAGATAACAATACCTTAAAATTTTAGAATCAAGCACTCAGAAGTAGTATTTGGAGATATATTTTAGTTGAATCATAATATATAAATTGATTCCTTTTTACTTTTGCTACATTAATGTGATGGAACCTAGTGCCTCCCTCATGTTTTGTTGTTGTTGTTAGGTGCCTTGGAGTCGGTATCCGACTCATAGCGAACCTACATACAACAGGCGAAACACTATTGTCAGTGCTTCTCTGCTGTTCATAGGGTTTTCAATGGCAGATTGATTATTGGGAGCGGGTTGCCAGGTCCTTCTCCCAAGCCTGCAGTATCTGGTGTTCCCAGGCGGACTCCCATCCAAGTACTAACCAGGCCCGACCCTGCTTAGCTTCTGAGATCTGACAAGATCAGATGCCACAGGGCTACGGTTGCAGCCCTCATGTTTAGTAAGTGCTTTATGTAAGTTGCTTATTGACTAAAGGATTTGTGCTACATTAGGAAGAAAAGTATGAACAAAGGGCTATGGGAACATGTGGAAAGGAGGAACTGATTCCATCGAGAAAAGTTGTAGAATGTTCCACAGAGAAGATGACATTTCATCTATGTCTTTGAAAAGGAAGTAGACTTTGCCATAAGAAAGGGGGAATTTGAAGTGAAAAGCAATGGTTGGTGCAAATATACAGAAAAATCCAAGGACACAGTGTTTATAAGTCTGGCTATGCCAAATGTTGAGAAAACACTGCACACAAAAGAGATACATTCCTACCTTCATAGAGTATAGACTAGTGTGGGAGACTGGTATTAAACTTGTTACACAAAAGTTATATAGTTTAATAATTGTGCTAAGTGCAGTGAAAGAAGTATAGAGGCTGTGATTTAATAGTATCTATTTTAGTTTTGCCTGCAGCTGTACCATTATGGCATCTGATCTGCCAGGTCTCAGAAGCTAAGCAGGGTCGGGCCTGGTTAGTACTTGGATGGGAGACCGCCTGGGAACACCAGGTGTTACAGGCTTGGGAGAAGGACCCTGCAACCCACTGCCAAAAAACAATCAGCCATTGAAAACCTTATGAATAGCAGAGAAGCTCAATAGTGTTTTGTCTGTTGTACATAGGGTTGCTGTGAGTTGGACACTGACTTGACGGCACCTAACAACAACAACAATATTAGTTTTGGGGATGAGGTTTAGCTCAGTTGGTAGAGTGCTGCACCACACTTTCTGAGGACCTGGGTTCCATCCCTAGCTCCACAAAAACAAGAAAAGGATGTGGCAGTCTGCTCCCAAAGCAGTCTCAAAACAACGAGCCATTGAAACCCTATGGGGGAACCAACTCGATGGCACCCAACAACAACATTTTAGTTTTGGATGTTTGGGAAATTCTATAGTTTAGATGCTAAATGTCTCCCCAAAGCTCATGTGTTGAAGGCTTGGTCCCAATGCAGCAGTGTTCAGAGGTGGGACCTTTGGGAAGTTGTTGAATATTGTGGACTCTGACTTCATGAACAAATTACCAGGGGTCCCCAACCTTTTTGGCAACAGGAACCAGTTTTGTGGTAACGTGGTAATGCTAATGATACAGAGCAGCTGTACCTGCTGCTCGCTCCCTGCTATGTGACCCAGTTCCAAACAAGGCTTGGGGACCCCATTGTTAATGCACTTATGGATTCATAGGCTAATGAGTTTCAGGGAAGGGTTTTATTACAAAAGCAAGTTTTCTCCTTGCTTCCCCTGCCACCATGAGGTGAGCAGCTCTGCTGTATCAGGGCCTCTGTGCCCTGATATTTGCTTCACCACAGGCCCAGAGCAATAGGGCTAACCAATCACAGGCAGAAAACTCTGAGACTATGAGCCAAAAGTAATCATTGCTCCCTTAAGTTGTTTATGTCAGGTATTTTGCCACAGCGATGAAAAGCTGACTAACCTAAGAAATTATTACCAGGGAGTGAAGTTCTTACTGTGACAATTCCTGAAGGCTTTGGAATTGATTTGTGGGAGGAATTTGGAAAAGTTTAGTGACATAGGCTAGGCAAGCACTAGAATGCTGCTGTTGTTGTTAGGTGTCGTGGAGTCAGTGTCCGACTCACAGCAATCCTATGTACAACAAATAAAACACTATTGTCATACTTCTCTGTTATTCTTAGGGTTTTCAATGGCTGGTTGTTTGCTGGGAGTGGGTTGCTGAGTCCTTCTCCCAAGCCTACAGCAACTGGTGTTCCCAACCGGTCTCCCATCCAAGTACTAGCCAGGCCCAACCCTGCTTAGCTTGCAAGATCTGACGCCACAGTTGTAGGGCTAGAATGCTGTAAGCAGAGCATAATGGCTGATTCTGATTAGGACTTAGAAGATCACAATGCTGACAGGAATGCAGACAGTAAAGAGTCTGCTAATGAGGTTTCAGACAAAAATGCTAACTCTGTTGGGAAGTGGACTAGAGACCATTCATGTTACATTCTGGCAAAGAACTTGTCTATACCTTGTCTATCTATACCTGAGACTTCTAGGAGGCTGAGCTTAAAGGTGATGAATTAGTTTATCTAGCAGAGGATATTTCAAGGCTATACAGCATTTAGACAATGGCATATAAGTGTTGCTAGCTGCTTTTAGCCAGATTTATAGTGAGAATTGTGAGCAAAAAGCAGACCAGAAAGATTTGCAAAGCTCGGGGTTTTGCCAGAAAAGGGGTCTGTTTAAAGTTACAGCCAAGAAGGGTGCGGTTGCTAAAGAGATTCATGCCATTACAAAGAAGCTGAATCATTTGTACCTTGACAATAGCAAAGATGCTTTGAGGACATCTCAGGAATTAGGCTCATAACAGGGTATAAAAGAAGTGAGAAAAGCTTTAAGAAGAGACCCCCAGGGGACCCTCTACCTGGAGAATTGCTTCCCCAGATTCAGTTCCCCACATTTGGCCATCCAGGCACCCAAAGGCTATTGCAGCCATGGTCCAGGTGGTCCTTGCAACTGCTCACACTGGCAGCAGCCCTTCATGTTGTTCATGTGTTGCTGGGTTTTGGGGCATGCAAAATGCAAAGTTATGGCATTGTGGAGGCTTCTACTGAGATTTCAAAGGAAAGCCCTGGAGGCCAGGCAGTAGATGACAGGGTCAGAGTTCCTGCGAGCAGCCCTTGACTGGGCAGTGTGTAAGGCATTGAGAGTTAACCTGCAGCTGAAATGGAGACCTCAGGAAGTGGGCGAAGCCAGGAATCTGGAATGCCTGCTGAAGAAGGTGTGGGGGAAAAGCTATTGTGGAGAGTGCAGTAGGGATGACAGGGCATGACAGAGACAGGCACTCTGACACCAGGCCCCTTCACTTAACCACAGGCTACCAGGATGGGACAGCTGAAATAAAATTTTATCACCTTTTCACAGCAGGCCCCATCACTCAAAACCACAGAGCTACTAGGACAACAGAACTGAGATAGGACTTTTTAAAAACAAAGTTACTTGGACTAACCCACCCCCAACACTATCCCCAAAGTGAATTTTTTTGCAGCTAAGACAAAGTGCAGGTCAAGCCAGCTGTAAAATGTCCAAAAACTCCTTATAGCCACGCAGTGGCCCATGTAATCTCAGCAACTCAGGAGGCTGAGGAAGGAGGATCACAAGTTTGAGGCCAGAAGCAGTCTGCATAACTTAGAAAGACCCTTTCTCAAGATAGCAAATAAAATGTGCATGGGAGTGCAGCTCAGTGGTAAAGCACTTGCTAAGCATATACGCTACCCTGCATCTAGCCCCCCAGTATTGAAAGAAAAAAATGCCTTATAAATACCACTGTCCCTTTATCTAATTCAGAGCAATAAATGTCTCTTGTTCTGCCCACTGCCCTCTTGCAGTGTATTACTTAACTTTTTCCTTACTACTCTATTCTGAGCTCCCATAGATTCTTTTACCACCAACAACACAAGCCACACTCCTAACCACTACAGGAGGCTATAGGTACCAAGTAGAGTCAGCTTAAAAGAGAGGCTGTTGGCTGCACTCAGCAAGGCCATAAGGGTGGGGCTTCTCAAGCCCTTTGGAGCTCACATCATGCCACTGTGGAAATTAGATGCCAGACACAGAGCTACAGGATTTAATGTTTACCCTGTTAGATTTCAGTCTTGCTTCCTTCTGATTTCTCCTTGCAATTTTCCCACTCCTCCCTTTTGGAATGGGAATGTCTACCCTATGCCATTGTATCTTTGAAACATGTAATCTTTTTATTTTACATGTGCTCACACCAAATAGTTTGTTTTCAGTCTCAGAGAGGACTTTGGACTTGGGCTTTTGAGAAATAAAGGAACTATTAAGACTTACAGGACTCTTAGAGATAGACCCAATACATTTTGCATTGTGACAGGGACATGAACCACTGAGATCCATGGGTGGAAGGTTATGGTTTGGACATTAAATGTCCCCCCAAAGTTCATATGTTGAAGACTTGGTACCCAACGCAGCAGTTTTCAAAGGTGGGCCCTTGGGACGTGATGGAATCATAAGGGCTCCGAGCTTATAAATGGATTAATAGTTGAGTGGGTGGGGGGCTTTTTTTTTCTTTTAAATAAAAGAGCTCCTTCTCTTTGCTTCCTGACAGCCAGGATCCAGTCTCTGCTTCCCGATCACCATAAGGTGTGCAGGTCTGTTCCAGCACAAGCTCCCCCCATGATGCTCTGCCTTGCCATAGGCTCAGAACAATGGAGCTAAGCAGCCGTGGACTGAAACCTCTGAAACCCTGACAAAACATACCTTTCCTCCTTATAAACTGGTTATCTCAGCTATCCTTTCACAGAGATGAAGGGTGACTTACACAGGAAGGTGTCTTTGAGGAAAACTTGGAGAGTTTGCAATAAAAGACATATGAGAGAGAATGGAAGGTGGTATGGGAAAGGTAGGTGAGGGCCACATTGTAAGAGCTTTGAACTCCATACAAATGAACCTGGACCTGATCAGCACACTTCTATTGGTAAACAGATTTAATAAAACCAAAAATCTTTTCTTTCTCCCACTCCCACTCCAAAGTGCTTAAAACTATGGCTGACCCTGGAGGAGCCTGTTGTATCAGGACATGAGACACAGCCAAGGGTGGCATCCTACAGCAGAGCTCTGCCCCTTGTCCCTTTGAGCCTGTGCTGCTCCATGTCAGAGATTGCTGTACAGCCTAGTAAAATGCACACAAGACGCCATGCAGTGTCCTGGCCCCACCGCACCAGCTGGGAAAGGCTAGGCAGCTACCCCCTTCACATCTGGCCTTAGAGGGCCTGGGTGGCCCAGGAAGGGTTGTTTAAGTACCTCTGCAGCTAAGAATGAGGAACAAGACCAAGATGAAGAGCAAGGCAGAGAAAATGTGTTAGGAAAAGGTGTCAGGCTCACAGCAGCTACACAGTTGTGAGTGAAATGAATTACTTCTGCAGGGAGCACAAACCAAAACAGCCTGGGGCCTGGAGCAAGGCTGGCCCCTGGCCTTCAGGAAGCATCTCTTCCAGTGTGCTGGGCCTGAGAAGTCCAGGCGTGCCAGAAAAGCACTGTCCCCTCTCCAGGTGTTTTCTTTCCAGGTATTGCACATTCAAGCTGGTACTGATTTTTACCACATTAAGCCTTTTCCTGTGATGGGGCCAAGTTCTGCTCTGGGCTCAGCACTGGGTCCAGCACCGTCTGGCTTAACAGACATGGACAGTGACTAGGAGGAGGGAGAGAACACTGGTATTCACTCAGTCCCCAGTGCCCTTCCCAAGCCATGCCATGTCATGTATCTCCACAACCTGCCTCTGGGTGGGAACCAGAAACTTCCTTTCACAGAGAGAGGGAGTAGGGTTGGAGAACCTTGCCTGGGGAGGGGTGGTCACACAGGCATTAAACACTGATGCAGCCTGAATATGAATCTGACACCAGAGTTCTTCCCACTATACTGCACCACGGGAAAAGCTACTTAAAAATATACAAACTCTGATCTGACCAAAGCAAAGGTCTTCTAACCCCAGATATAGGATTATATAGGACACAAAGCTAAAGGTCATGCTGATGTAATTAAATTATTAAAACAGCATTAAAAATAAATACCATCCTGAACTTTTAGGACAGATTTGTAGGGACAGAGGATGTATTTGGGGAAAACGTGACAAACAAGGAATTCCAATTAGCGTACTTTCACTCTGTGAGTGGACTCTTTCTGGATGCAATAGGTTAAAATGTAAGGCCAACACCAAGGCATGTGGAGGACTCTCAGCACCCTGCAGCCCAGGTTGACAGCAGCATTGCCTTTTCCCTGGTTCTGGAAACTCCTTACCCTTCCCAGCACTAAGATCAAACAGTACTTCCTGACGTGCACCAAGGCCCCTCCCTCTGCTCCCCTAAGTGGAGGGACATCTGGGTGGTTATTAGGCCAACGTGTGTCTTACACTGTTGAATGCCCCAAGTTTGGAGGGAAAAAAAGAAGAAAAGAGGAATGGGGAAGCTCTAGAAAAGATGGGCCTGCCAAACCAGACAACAAATGGCATTTCTGCCAAATGGCATTTGCAGCTACTTCTCCTGATTGCACTGGGGATCACATGCAGACCCCTAAGCACCCAGCTATCAAGTAACCACAGCTGCAGTGGGCTTGACCTGGCTCTACCTTCATACCCCTGGCCCACTCTCCTCTGCAATGCTCAGGTTAGCCACATGCAAAAGAAGGCATGTGGTTATGGCTTTTCTCTGCCAGCATTTCTTTGCTGCTCCTTGATCAGGGTGCCTTGATCAGGGTACAAAATCCAGATGTGGACCCACAAACACTGAAAATCTACCAAGTGCTGGAGTCCCGCACCAGCCCCCAGCTACTGAACTGTTCACTGCTTCCTTCTGAGTAAAACAGGCAATGCCACCTGCCTGCCATCCAGACGGAATGGAAGGACCTTGCCGTGGGCCTTGAGTGCTCAAACCTTCCCAGAATCACTGGCCCAGTACCACCCTCTCCCACTCAAAAGGCTCAAGGACTCAGCTCCTCCCTCTAAGGGTGCCCCATGGTGGCCCCCAAAAAGTGTTTTCTAGGAGTATCAAGCTTTATAATAATTTTATCCCTTGAAACTGAACTCATCCCATTATCCTCAACAAACCTGCTTCCCCATATTTGGTATTGCATGCTGACAGCACCACCCAAGTGGTCATCTCTGTGAAGAACCTGATCCTGTTTTGACGCTTCCTCCTTTTGTCTCTTCAATTTACCACCAGTTCCTCCAAAATAACTTCTATTGATATTTTGAAAATCAGGCTTCCTATCTGTCAAAAGGGAAAAGTACAACAAATTTAGTTTAAAAATCTCATGTTTGGTTGGGGATTTTATTTTTTATTTGCACTTTTATCAATATTTTTAGTGTACAAAGTAATGGGTTTCATTATGACATTTCCATACAGGTATATCATTGTACATTGCTCATGTTCACACACCCACTACTCTCATGCCCCTAATCCCACCTATTGCTGAACTCCCTTTCCATAAAATCCCCCTTATGTCTTTTTTATGCATACATTTAAAAATAAAAGCCTAGATCCTATGTATGATAGAAAACATATGATTTGTCCCTCTCCCCATTACTGATTAGAGATTCTAGGACTGGGCAATGTCTCAGTCTACAAGAGAATCAGTGTTGGACGAACTGAGCAGAGGTGCTTGACTTTATATGCAGAAAAGTGTTGAAAAAGCAGAAACAGAAATAAATCAGCCCTTCTAACGTTACTTTTCAAAGATGGTTAAAAGGAAGACATCCTAAGACTGGGTGTAGGGTACATGCCTATAATTGCTATACTGGGAGGCAGAGGCAGGAGTATTGCAAGTTTGAGGCCAGCCTGGGCTACACACTGAGACCCTGTCTCACAAAAAAAAAAAAAAAAAAAAAAAAAAAAAAAAAAAAAAAAAAAAAAAAAAAAAAAAAAAAAAAAAAAAAAAAAAAAAAAAAAAAAAAAAAAAAAAAAAAAAAAAAAAAGAAAAGAAAAGAAAAAGAATAGAAAAGAAAGAAAGAAAGAAAGAAAAGAAAAAAAATCACTTCCTTATCATACCTGCTCAAGTATACTGGGCCCCTTTTGACTGGCTGCTGTGTTCTGATTGGTTGTTGCCATCAGACTAAAATCACGAGGTCAGAGATCATGTCTGATTTGGTCCCCTACATATCCCAGGACAAATACAATGTCTGGCACATGGAGGTCACTCAAATTATTGCTGTGCATCCATGACCATATAAATAAAGGATTAAAAATAACCACAGGGTTGAGCAAATAGAATTGTTACTGGAGCTAGAGTAGTTGTATGCACAAGTGAAAGTTGAAGCCAGATCACAGTGGCTTGACAGTAAATGAGGGGTTGAATTGCCCACCTTAATCAAGAGATTGCTTTACATATGGGAGCTCTCAATAAAGATGTAGAATAGATTAGTGACAAGAGCACAGGCTTTGGAGTCATACAAATGTAAATTTGAATTCAGTCTCCATTTCCACTGTCTAAAGGTCTAGGGAGAAAGCAGCATCTACCTCTGTACTTTCCTCTATAAATTAGGACTCATACCACCTGTCTTGTGAGGTGCTTCAGGGTTCATGGAGATGAGGAAGGACAGAGAAAGTGTTGAGTGTGTGGAGACACAGTAACTATTATAACTAAGCCAGTTCAGGCTCACATGTATTTTATTGGACTCTTTTCAAATCCAAAACTGCACAGTTCCTGATTTTGGGCCCTGATGATAACTAAAACTTTATGTGTGTGTGTGCATGCACTTAGGTGCCTCGTGAAATAGAAATAAAATGATTAAAGGGGATTTTAGAATGATATTTTAGGAATTATATCCAAATAAAAGCTTAGATTTAAAAAATGGCTGATTTAGTGAGCAAGTAGAAAAACACCCTTCCTCAACCATTATCCATTCCAGAGAAAGGTGGCATAGAGGCCCCAACCAGTCCTCAAGCATGTCCTGAACCACAATCTATTGACCCATCTTTCTGGTCCCACCAAGTGTCTTACAGTGAGCAGTGAAGTCACTAAATACACCACCCAGCCACTAAGTCCACCCTTGGGCCCAACCAAATCCATGAAGATGAAGTAGAGTACAGTGATACCCTGAGCTTATTTCCTCACAGAGAGCCTTAGAGACCCTTCTATTCACACACTCCAGTACACTTAGGAGCTTGAAATCTTTTCTGCTCAGGGTCAACGCTTTCTGGAAGGAGACAGAAAAGGCCATGCTTTTCACAGGGTTCCTGGCATGAGGCAAAGGTAAAGGAAGGTCCCCACCCCGAGCAGAGTGTACAGCTGGAAACTCAGGTCACTAGGAGCAGAGACGGTAGCAGTCAAGGACACATGGAGTGTCACTCATTACAGTTCTTTAGATAAGACAAGGAAAGTGTAGTCATTTAGTTTCTTTCAGCTTCAATTATTCCACTTTAAACACTATCTTTTCCCAAGACCCATAAAGTGTGAAAAGGGGTAGAGAGATAGTTGTACACAAGAATCACACTTCTAGTTGTTCTTGTTGTTAGGTGTCATCAAGTCAAGTCCAATTCATAGTGACTCTATGTACAACAGAATGAAACACTCCCCAACACTGTGCCATGCCCAGCACCATTGTCAGTGCTTCTCTGCTATTCATAGGGTTTTCAATGGCAGATTGTTTCAGGAGTGGGCTGCTGAGTCCTTCTCCCAAGCCTACAGCACAATGTATTCTCTGGTAGTCTCCCATTTAAGGACTAACCAGGCCTGACCCTACTTAGTTTCCAAGATCAGATGGGATTTGGATGCCTCGGGGTATGACTGCAGATGAAAAAAACACTGAGATGTAATAAATCCCCTTCATTTTTGAGCCCCCAAATGAAAACTGATAATGAAAACCTACATAGAAGGACTTTAGTCAAATCATATGCTTTATGAGACCTGGACTTTGTAGTACTGGAGATGAATATTGAACATACCATGGGCTGCCAAAAGAATCAATAGATCTGTCCTGGAAGAAGTGCAACCAGAGTGCTCCTTGGAAATAAGAATGGCTAGACCACATCTTACTTATTTTGGACATGCTGTCAGGAGGTACCAATCCCTGGAGAAAGACCTCATATTTAGGACAGTGGCAGGTCAATGAAAAAAAGAAAGACCCTGAACTAGATGGATTGACACAGTGTCTGCAACAATGGGCTTAAACATAAAAAAGATGGTGTGCCTGGCACAGTGTCGGGTAGTGTTTTGTTCTGCCATATGTAGGCTAAGTTGGACCCAACTTGATGGCATCTAACAACAACCACGCAACAACACAGAGAAGAAAAACAGGCAGGACATCCAGGATTGGTTTTGGTTTTGGCAGAACTGTTCAAGCAACAGAATTGATTATTTCCTTTACTTGACCTAGCAGCGGTGGAAGTGATTGAAAACAGGAGACCTCTCTTCCCAGCGTTTCCTTCAGAGAAAGTGCACAAAGTGTTAATCACCTATAAAGAGGCATGGCTTACCCAAGCTGTAAATTAGCCTAAAAATATCTTTCTGACCAGCAAAGGTATCAATTTTCTGCATTCTCAAAGATACTGACTCTCAATCTTGGCAGAGCTTTACACTTCTGGGGGCATCTTTTTAAATATCAATACTCAGGCTCCACTGAAGACCAGTTAAATTGGTATTTAAATAAAAGTGCTAGGCATTTGTAGTTTTGAAACACTGCCAGGTGAGTCTAACAGCAGCCAGGATTAGAAACCACTGGCCCAAAGTCTTACAGCTTAGATGGAAGACTAGAATACATTCTGTAAGAATGATTTTCCCTTGAGTCTGTTTTCCCTCCTGGAGCTTATGGATTCTAAATGGTACAGAAGCAAAACTTTACCCTTCTTCACTTTACCCTTCTTCAGCATCACTAAGCACTTCCCATGTCACAGTCAGAAACAAAGCCTTTTACATCTCAAGATCAAACAAGAATTGTAGAATATTCTCACTGGTTCTGCTCTAAAAAAAACAGTAAAAGCTTCTTAAGTAACATGAGGTGAATAGATAGTGTTCAGAAAAATTGCTACTTTTCACCTAAGACAATTGAAAGCAATATTTTCAAAAGCAAATTTATACAAATCAGAAAATAGAAATCAAACATATTATGTTGTTGTTAGGTACCGTCAAGTTGGCGTTTGACTCTTAGTGATCCTACATACAACAGGTGAAATAGTATTGTTAGTGTTTCTCTGCTATTCATAGGGTCTTTAATGGCTGATGTTTTTTGGGAGGGGGAGCGGGTTGCCAGGTCCTTCTCCCAGGCCTACAGCACTTGGTGTTCCTGGGCAGTCTCCTATCCAAAACATATTATAGTCAGGGAGAAATCCAATGTCATTCAGCATAAAACATGGGAAGAAGTAAACATTGGTTGTAGTCATTTCTCTAAGGATGGCCACACCAGTTACTCATAAATACCATTCCTCATCCCTAACCCCTAGGCCACCTCCTCATTTATACTTTGGTTTCCCAGTTATTTCAAACTCAGGGAGGAGGAGCCCTGGAGAGATGACACAAGTATTCCAACCCCTGCAAAAGACTGTGCCTCATTGTAAACTAAAAAAGTTAAGCCTGATTTTACTCATCATGTGATTAACACTCAAACCTAGTAAGGATCAAATCTTGGAACTGCAAGGCCCAGACCCAACAACCTATTACTGAGGTGGGCCAAGGCCTAAAAAGACCTGTATACAGCTCTACTACTAATGTATTAATTCTGTAATGGCTTCTAAAATTGGACCATAGTGTCTCCATGTCCCATCTGAACATAACTAGAGATGAAAATAGCATATGAAATAACTTTAAGTCTGGCATGGTAGAAGCTACCTGTAATTTCAGATGCTCAGGAGACTGAGAGGGAGGATCACTTGAGCCCAGGGTTCAAAACTAATCTGGAAAATACATCCCTTCTGAAAAATTAATAACAACTATGTCCTAAAATTGTCTGCAAAAATTGTATGATTACTGAGCATAGAGGCACATGTCTGTAATCCCAGAGACTTCAGAGGCAGAGGCAGGAGGATCACAAGTTCAAGGCCAGAGGCCAGAGGGAGACTCTGACTCAAAATAAAAGGTAAAAATGGGCTAGGGGTGCAGCTCAGTGGTAGGGTACTTGCAAAGCTTGTGTGAGGCCCTGGGTTCAACCACCCAGTACTGAAAAAAAGAAGTATGATCTCCATAATTGAATGAATTAGTATATTTCACTAATATAAGACAATGATTATAAAATTATTATTTTATATGATGGAAAACAATCAATTATAATTTGTCAAAAATGGCTGGGTTGTTGTTGGGCACAGTGGCGCATGCCTGTAATCCCAGCGGCTCAAGAGGCGGAGGTGGGAGGATGGCAAGTTTGAGACCAGAGGCAGCCTGTGTAATTTAGCGAGACCTTGTCTCAAAAAGTAAAAAAAAAAAAAAAAAAAAAAAAAAAAAAGGCAGGGGGGTGCAGTTCAGTGATCCAGCACTTGCAAAGCATGCAGGTGTGAGGCCCTGGGTTCAACCCCCAGTACTGAAAAAAAAAAGAAAAGAAAAGACCGGGTGTGGTGACATATACCTATAATCTTAGCAACTCAGGAAGCAGAAGTAGAAAGATCACAAGTTTGAGGTCAGAGGCAGCCTATGTAACTTAGAGAGACCCTGACTCAAAAAATAGACACAGGTACAGCCCAGTGGTAGAGCACTTGCAAAGTATATTTGAGTTCATTTGTTCTTAAGTGCCCTTGAGTCGGGTCCCACTCACAGTGACCCTATGTGCAATAGAACAAAACACTCTCCACCATTGTGCCATGCCCACCACTACGTAAGTGCTTTGCTGCTCTTCATAGGGTTTTCAATGGCAGATTGTTTCAGGATTGTTTCAGGAATGGGATGCCAGGTCCTTCTCTCATTTATGCAGTGCTGGGAATCAAACTCATGGCCTCAGAGAATGCAGAGCAGCACTGTACCAACTGAGCGAATCCCCAATTGCAGTGTGAGGCCATATCGTGTTAAAAATGTTAAGTGAACATTAATTGTAAGACATAAACTATTTCAGAGTTGTTAAAAGTATGGGGAAAAGGTATATCTTAGGATGGGTCAAATATAGCACTAGCCTGGTATGTTAGCACATATATTTATCCCTGCACTCAGGAATCTAAAGTAGGAGGGTCACTAGTTTGAGGCCAGTCTGCACTATGTAGCAAGACCTTATCTCAAAACAAAAAGAACAATAACAATAACAAAAAGTTGCAGCAACAAAAATGTATTATACAGCTAATTTTTTAAAGAAACATTAAACATTAAGCATATCAAATTTGTGTATATTCTTAATCAGTAGCACATTCTTAAAAGCTATTTATGATTTTTATGGTGTTTTGTTTAGTGTTTACATTGAACAAACTTAAAAACCCATTGGCTTCTAAATTTAGAAATCATATCATTTTCATTTCTAGAATTAAAGATCAGCAGATAAGTGAGACGTTTATTAAGTGCCTCACTGTAGACAAAAAGCCAAATTCATGACTTGAAGCCAGGTATCCTAGGCTGTCCTATGTGTCCTTTTTATAGAAATACAAAATCAAATGAGTCAGGTACATTCCTTCATCCAAACTTACACACAAGATAAAGCAATATATAAAAATATCTGCCCATTTCCAAAGATGCTTTTTCATGAAACTACTCTACCCAACTTTCCTGAAAGAATATAGACATCTGTCTGATGATTTGCTCAGAAAATCCATTCTGCTCCTCCCTGGTGTTGGTCTGTTAGAATATTACTCACCTTCTCAGACACAAATGACTTCTTCACACACTCTGAAAGATGAGACCATAAAATATTGCCTAGTCAGTGTTCTGCCAAATACAAGTCTCATAACACGATCCTACTAAAAAGACTCCTTGGTAATTTATGGAGGACTCTGGGAATTATAGAACATTTCAAAACTTTTTAGCACTTTCTAGTGCCCTTCAACAGAAGAATGAATAAAAAATTATGGTATATATACACAATGGAATACTACTCAGCAATCAAGAAAAATGAAATAAGGTCATTTGCAGCAAAATGGATGGAATTAGAGAAAATTATTTTAAGTGAATGAACACAAGCTCAGAGAGAGAAACACCACATGTTCTCATTCATATGTGGGAGCTGAATCAAAATTATAAGAAGGAAAAATCCTATTCAAAGGTTGGATCAAAATAAAAGGGGGAAAAAAGATAAGAATGGTGCCAATATAAATGGTCTAGAAAATGCATGCAATTGTTCTAACAAGATAAAAACAAAGATCACTACAGGAAAAGTTTCTATCTTAAACAGAACTGGAACCCAAGGACATACAGAAAAATATTACCAAGTAAAAGATAGAGAAGACTTAGATGGGGAGAGTGGGGGGGAAGCATACAGGAGGGTAAGGGGGCACCTATATGAATAATGTACATCAAAATGCATATATGGAAATGTCACAATGAAAAGCATGTCAGAATGAATCACATTAAGGTGTACATTAAAAATTTCCAATTAAAAAAAAAAACTTTTTAGCACTTTCTATAAATGGATTGTTTACAGCCATAGCACCCTGGCATCCGATCTTGCCTGATCTTGGAAGCAAAGCCGGGTCAGCCTGGCTATTCCTTGGATGGGAGACTGCCTGAGAATACCCAGTGCTACAGACTAGGGAGAAGGAGCTGGCAACCCATTCCCAAAACAATCCACCATTGAAAACCATATGAATAGCAGAGAAACACTGACAATAGTGGCATGCATGGCACAGTGTCTGGGAGTGTTTTTCCTGTTGTACATGGTATTGCTATGAGTTGGACCCAACTCGATGGAACTAACAACAAACAAATAAACAGACCTATAAACTCGGAAAGCATGTTGAGAATCTGCTAAGGCTATGGTCTGACTGGCCTCTTCAGAAGTGGCAATTATCCAAGAAAGTCCATAAGTAATCCATCTTTTCTAAGTGTTAGTTTCTTTTGTCCTGGGTCTTCACAGATGTACTGCAAGAATGAGCAGGAGATGACTCTAACATCAAGGCATTTGGGAAGAACTGGTTGGAGCTGTCAGCAGTGGGCTCCACTGAAATATTCCTAGGTGTCTCTATTACAGGATTCCTCACTGTATCATTCATTTCAACCACTTCAAAATCCATTTCTTTCCCTTTTTTCCTGCATCTCTTTCATTCCTTTCTTCACAGGTAAAATTAGAAGGGAAAGCTTTCTGTCCTTCACTCTTCCTGTTGTCTTTTCGCTGGCAATCCAGAGGTGAGGTGGCTAATTTATACATCACAGGAAATAAAATAGCAGTAAATATTGCTGACCCCAAACAGGTGTACAGAACTACTGGCAAATCTGGGTATAGTCCTTGAAGAATTCCAATTATTGCAGGAATAGCCATTTCTCCCAGGGAGCCACCAATTACAAAAAATGCTGTGGATTTCCCATTTATGGTCGTGTACTGCTCAATCCAAGAAATACCACTGGGAAATGTGGTTGCCATTGAGGCTCCATACACTGAAGTTGCTACCCAGAGACAGAGCGGGTTCTTGTCAAAAAGCACCAGAAATAAAGACGAGATCAGGTTGCCAATGTTGCTCAACACAATCAGGGTTCCAGGTTGTAAACATGTAGCAAAAAAGATTGCCAGGCCCCTGCAGGCTGCAAAGGTCCCCCAGAAGACGGAGTTCAACCCAGCCGCTTCAGTTTCTTCCATGCCAACGTGGGTGGTTGCAAATGTGAAAACGTAGGAGCCATATGTTACCTCAGCTCCAACATAGAAAAAGAAGAAGAGAAAAAGGAGACACAGAAGGGTCTTGTGATATTTAGCTCTTCGATATTCCTGAGCAGATGCTATTGATCTTCCCTGCCTTGAGCCTTTCTTAAAACACAGAGCAAACAGAAAGACGGAAACTATTAAAACGTAAGTGCCAATGAAAGCATAAGCCCATAGTAAATTCATGTCATCAGGTAGTCCAAACACAGAGTCTGAGTCAGCTTCAGATGATTGGTTCAGGGGTGGAGGGTGAAAGTCAGGTTCTGTGTGGTTTTCAGCAGACACTGTGGTACCCAATGCCAATTTAGCCAGAAGGGGAGCCAGAAAGGCACCCAAAGCAAAACTGAAGTGTAAGGCCTGCATATGTGGGGCTCCTTTGTCTCCCCAAATAGCCAAGATAAGGACGTTTGCACCTATAAATTTGAGATGGTAGAAATGATTTAAGTTAAACAAGTAACTTAACAAGAAAAAGTACTTCATTACTACAAGAAAGAGGATTAGCCTTTATTACACAGTAGTAGTAGTAGCTTTGTGATGTTCTAAGTTGTCAACAGTGACTTTCAGTCAATTCTGTGATTAAGGAACTCTAACCCACTACCTCAAAGAACTATGCTTTATAACATACTCATACTTGGAATTCTACAAATTGGTAATCCACCACAGTTATAACACCTCACTGAGGAGTAGTATTGATACATTTATATGTTATTAGTATTTTTAAACATATATATATATATATATTTACTAGACAAAATTTTATTATCAGAGAGTGGCTAAATGACCAAAGCTTTCTGTATATGTAATTGGCAGTCAATTCTAATTAAGGAATATTATTTACTTATGTATAAAACAGATGCAAAACAGTCAGGAATCTGCACACTCTGGGATTCTGATATGTCTGTTACAGGAAACAAGAACACCTTTCCGTGTCTGCGCTTATCTTATCTGAGCACCTACAAAGTGAAAGGCCAGAAGCACCAAGTCTTTGGCTGTATTTTTAAATCAAATACTCTCAGATAAGCATATAATTCCCCCCTGTAATTTTACAACTAATCTAAGCTTGAAGTACAAAATATTTTCATGCTATATCAAAAAAGCAAAATATAGAAAGCTGAAATTGGGGATAAACATGTTATTTAGCATGTTATTTAGCAGGTTTTCAAAGCCATGAGAATACTGTGGGAGAAGAGGAACTTTTGAAAGAGAAAAGAACAGGAAAGACAGACAAGAAAGTACTATATACCGCAGGTTTCTGTAAGCTCAGAATCTGGGGTATGTTTTAAATTGGAATTTGCTTCTATGTTTCTGTAGCCAAGTAATGGTTCCAAATTTGTTTTATCCTATTAAGTCATCAAATTCCTCTTATTCTAAAATGATAAATTCTATCTTGAATTGAAAGCGTGCTCACTTACTCTGTAATTACCCATACAAATGAGGTCCTTTCCTGATTGGACACTGTAAATCAAAAATCTCTCATAGAGAGGCTGGGTGTGCAGCTCAGTGGTACAGCACTTGCAAAGCATGAAAGTGCAAGGCCCTGGGTTCAACCCCCAGTACTGAAAAAAAAATCCCTCATAGGAAAAAAAATCCCCAAAGTTCACTGCGTAGTGTGTTGACAAATCAGTGCCCTCAACGAAGAGCATGGAAGGAGAGAGAGGTCAACCTCAAAGTAAACAGCCCAACTTTAATAGTTCAAGAAATAATTATAATAATACCAATAATACCAAAGGATGGCAATAATGCCAACAGACTAGATTACTCATGTAATACTGCTGAGAATGTAAAAAGATAGATCACTACTGAAAAAAGTTTGGACTTAAAATCGGGATGTATGTGTATAGATAAATATTCCCATAAAAAGACATACCAGTAGAAAGGAGGCCATTGGTCAGGGGGAGATGGGGGAGGGGGGCACAAGAGGGTAAGGGGAAGTTATGTGAGCAATGTACAATGAAATGCATATATGGAAATGTCTCAATGAAATACATGTCAGAATGAAACACATGAAGTTGTATATTAAAAATTTCCAAAAAAAAAAAAAAAAAATCGATGCCCTAATTGGCAAGAAAAGTAGCTGCTTAGAAGAGTGGTTCTGACTGGGCGACCCCATGACCAACTCAGTAAGTCTGTGTCACTTCACAAGCATCACAAGTGATAATTTAATATCCTTTTGCTCTACTTAGCCTAGCCGTAGCGTCTTGATCCCAGAGAAGACTCTGAAGGATTCACTAACCTGTATCCAGAATTCCAAGTGCAGCACCAAAGGCGGACTTTGTAACAATCAGTAATACTGCCGTCTTGCATAAAGGAATAAGATAAAGACCAGCTGAGGTACCCAATAGTGACATCCCTGAGAAGAAAGGTAATAAAGTAGCTATAAAAAACAGTATTCATGCAGGGTCATGGGTCAAGTCAACATCATAAAAACTTATGGAAATGCAAACTAAGGTCAAATTAAAACTGGTTAGTCACATGTAGATGAGAACTGCAGTTTCTATAAATGATTTCATCTAAAGATTTTATTTGTATGGATTAAGAAATATAAATTACTATGACATAAATATTATTCTAGTACTGCTAATAATCAAACTATAAATTATGCCACAAAGTGAAGTTGGGATTTCTGGAGGGTTTTTTTTCCCCTCACAGTACTGGAGGTTGAACTCAGGGCCTTGTACATGCTAGGCAAACACTGTAACACCGAGCTGCACTCCCAAACCCCTTTTGCAAATTTTTTGTTTTGAGATAGGGTCTTGATAAGTTACACAGGCTGCCTCTGGCCTCAAACTTGTGGTCCCCCTGCCTCAGCTTCCCAAGTCACTGGGATTACAGGCATGCACCACTGCACCTGGCCCATAAGCAAGTTTTATAACAAAGAAGACAGGCCCAAAATTATTAAACCTGAAGGGAATTTTGGACATGAAGTAACAATGCAGAAAAGCAAAAATGAAATACCATCAGTATAGTCATCTGTGGTACTGCTTTACTAAATAAGTTCATTTGGAGAATAGGATTGGAAGTAGTACAAGAAAAATATTCTTTCAACCCACTTTGGAACTAGGAGGGATTATTTACTTACTTATCACCAGTAAATAATTCTCCTTCCAACAGAGTTCCACCACAGTGATATAAATTTTCTTTAAACATACCAATTCATTGAAGAAAGAGTGTATAAAGAGCTTTGCCATATTTTCCAGGGTGTGGTAAAGCATTGTGGGCTCATCACTGACATGGGGCAGCAGGGACAAAAATGTAGCCCACATCAGCTCATTCACCATCCTCCACCTCTTCATTTTCAATCCACAGTCCACAGAGCCCAGCCAGGTTCCAAGAGCTCCTTCTGATCTCTGTAGTCCCAACAGACCTGCCCTATACTGGGATAAGCAGAGCTTTGTGAACAACCAGTGTATGACCCTGGCATGGTGCCTAAATTACAGTGAAGATCAAGAAGGCTCAGGGTTGCCAACACATACACCAGAGGGCTAATTGAGCTTCCTGAGCTGCCACCTTTAATGGCCAAGGTTAGAGCAGGATCCAGGGAAACCCAGCTTCCATGTAGGACACCAAAACACTACCTAAAAGTTGTAAGCTCAGTGGAAGCCACAAAGAAGTGAAAGTTGGGGTTTACTTACCCAAAAGTAAAAAGGGATTCATACAGTCAAAGAGAACTCCACCAAGCATAGTACCACACAAAAATCCAGATGCACGGCCCACAAATATTACAGAAAGACTGCTGATATTTTGGTTCACATTTCTTGCCAAATCTTGAAATGTAGGTCCTAATATACCACCACTCAGTCCCTGAAATTTAAAAGGACACGAACTTTTTACTTATAATCATGAAAATGATGTCTATGTTAGTAGTAGCTTTTTCTACTACTAAAAAATGGGAGGGGGATCTAGGCACAGAGGCACATGCCTGTAATCCCTGCAACTCAGGGGGTGGAGGCATTATATTAAGCCCCACAGTCAAGAAAAATGTACAACAACACTATTATTACTAGAGCTATAGACTCCTATGGTTTCTCTTCGATTTACAACTTTAAAGAAATTATTTAATTTTTCTGGCTTTGGTAGAAATTCCATTTAGTTTTTGAAAAATACCTTAAAAGACTATTTTGCATTAGTAGTTAATAAGCTGTAACACAACTATTCTCAAAATACTTTCTTACATCTTGAAATATACTACATGCATGAATAACAAGAATTTAGACAGTATAATTTAACTTTATCAAATTATCCTATTTTTAATGTTAACATAGCATTTTTTGGTACACATGGTGTCCTTCCTCTGAATTACACATATACAATATGCAGGAGATGAACAATTTGAATGTTTCTAAATTTCTATATTTCCTCAATGAGATTTCAAAGCTATCAGGAAGGAATATAGTCAGTAAGGTTTTCTTAGCAAATATTACATACATGTATATAAAATTATTTTAACAAAATTTTGCTTGGACAATGTGTTAGCAAGAACTAAGGGTTATAACTTCATTTCAGAGGAAATTTGTAAGACCCTTTAAGAGAAATGTTTCTAAGCCATCTAGGTTTCAAGAATAATTTATTCTAATTACACTGCTCTGCTCCAAAACAAGACTATATCCCTATCTACATAGCAGTAGTCCAGAAATAAGGACCAGGGTGTGTAACAGCCCACAGCAAGCATCAGGCACAAGGAAAGAAGCCTCGCTCTCATCAAATTACTACATGCCTTTAAAGAACCTACAAGACCTGCCACTCATGAGAGTTCACCAAGCATCTGTAGTAATTTCTTTCACATCTTTTCACATGCCTGGTAGCACTGGCCTGTAATCTAGCACTAGGGAGACTGAAGCAGGAAGATCACTAGTGGAGGCCAGGCTCAGCTAAATATAAAGGTCTTTTCTAAAAAGAAAAATAATTAAAATTTAAAATTCGAAGAAATAATTGTGTCTCAGACTGTCTAAGATGCTACACGACCAAATGTGATTCTCATCAGAAAATTCATATCCCCCTTCAACCCAACACTCCAGAATCATAAATCACCAAGTTTGGCAAAAGTGGTTTGGCAAAGACCCTTCTCTTCTTGCACTATACTGAAGAATAATGTTTAAGGATCCAAAGGCTTGATTTAAATAGGATTATGAGCAGAGTAAGAGACGTGTTCCTGACTCTTTCTCTTAACTACGTGATCCTGAAAATCACTTTCCTCTTCCTTCCTATTTCTCCATGCGCAAAATTTAGCAATTGGCTGTATTTGGTCAGGCTACCAGTAGAAGGGAATCCCAAGAAGGCAGACTTTTTGTGTGGTCATTTGGAGCTTGAATGGGTGGGTGCAGAGGGAAGCAGCTAAAGACTTGGGCTACCCATCTGGTATTGCCCCATCACACTCAGGAGCCTAGGATATCTTGCAAATGTTGGAAAGCATATTAAGAAAGACAGTTACACAATAGAAACTAACCCTCCACGATTAGAGCTGTGCCCATTTTCCAGATGACAATACTGATGCCCAGGCTGATTGACTAATGCACCCAATGCCACAGGAGGTGCAGGTGGGAAAAGGGAGCCTCCAACTGGAAAGCACGTGTTCCCTGCTGGACACCTGCACGCCCTCAGCCTGGCAAGGTTTCAGCCCCAGCTCTTACCATTCCCAGGAAGGCAGCATAGAGGACCATGGTGGTGAGCCAGCGCAGCACGCTCTGGGTCGGGCCTTTCGGCCGCGAGACCGCCACCGCCTCCAGCTCATCGTCCGCGGGGGTTCGGGGCTGCAGGAGCCGCTGCCCAGCAGCTGCCGCCCGGGCTTCACGGAGCTCCAGTTGCGACTCCAGCTTGGCGGCTGCAGACTGCTCTCCACTGTCATCTTTTCAAGGGCGTGAGATATTCCCAGCCAAGCCCTGGCCCCGCCCAGAGGCCCGACTGTCTCCTAAGGCGCTACGTCCCCGGGAGGTGGACTTTGGAACTCGCAGGTACTGTGCGCCTCCAGCTCCCACTTCAGGCGAACCTGCGGGGGAGGCCGCCTCAGAACACAGGCGATAAGTAACAAGGTGCAGCTACACCGTCTTGAAGAAATATCCAGCAAGAGCAGCAAGATGGATTTTCAAGCCCGCTCGCCAGGTCACCTGAGGAGCAGAAGGGTCCAGAAGGTCTTGCCCTTATAGACTTGCCAAAATACCCACTCTGAAGCCTTTGACACCTGAGGTTCCTCAGTCTGTCACTCATCTTTCACTCCACAAATATTTGTTGAATCTCAGCTGCACGCTGTCATCTGTTTTATCTCAGTCACCACAGCAACAGTCTGAAGTCCATCTCTGTCCCATTTAGAGACTAAAGGATAGGATTAAGGCAGAACTTGCCAAGGTCAGTCAGTGAATCTCTGGCCTTAAGGCGAACAGTGTACAGTAGCTCAGAAAACACATTTGGGTCCAAAGCTGAGATTTCAACCATGTACCTGTCTTACTTCCGGCAAATAATTCAAGCAAGGCACGATTTGCAGAGTTGTGCCAGCTGAGAAGGGACTGATGTTTTGTTACCTTGTGCTTTCTATCCAAGCTGACCGCAGCCTCAAGATGAGGCTATTATCTAGCTGAAATGTTCTTTTCTAGCTAATTTCTCCCTGCCCCACCTCCGCAGCCATCACACACACACACACACACACACACACACACACACACACACACACACACACAGACTGAAAACGTTAGTGTCGTCATTCCGCGCAACTCAGTTCTCCAGCTTCGCCCATGTGGTCATTATGCCTTCCCACTTTACCTCAGAAGTGTCTCTTAAATCACCTTCCAACTCTCCATTCCCTCTACTTTAGTTTTTACCCTCCTCATTACTTACTTACACTATTACAAAAGGATTCTAGTTGATTTCCAAAGTCTAAGATTTGAGAATTTCCGTGGAAGCTTCTGGAACACTCAAAGTCTTTTATTTTTATTTTATTTGCAAGTGCTCTACCACTGGGCTGCATGCCCAACCTTTTTTATTTTTTAATTTTGTGACAGAGTCTTGCTGAGTTACACAAGCTGTCCATGGCCTCAAACTCTCAATCCTTCTGCCTCGCTGGGATTACAACCATGGGCCCCCACATCTGGCCCATATTCAACATTTTAACAAATAATAGAACTTTAAAATTTAGACTCAAGAGCCAGACTTGGTGGCCCACACTTGTAGTCCCAGCTACTGGAGAGGCTGAGGCAGGAGATTCACTTGAACTCAGAAGTTTGTGACCTGGGCAACATAATGAGAACCTGTCTCATTAAAATAATAATAATAATAATAATAATAATAATAATAATAATAGAGTCAGTTTCCTAGGAGAGAGGTATGAAATATGTTTTCTATTTAGCTGAAAGAAGACATGTAAATTGATTATTGACTACAGGACTTATGCTAAATTGGAATGAAAAAAGGCTATGGAAATATATAGGAGGGAGGAACTAATTCCACTTGGGAAATTTGTAGGATGTTCCATAGAGAAAGTAACATTTCATCTGGGTCTTGGAAGGGTTATAGAATTTGCCCTGGGGAAAGAAATATTTCAAGTGAAAAACCACTGTTAGTGCAAATGAGCAGAGAGATCCAAGGATATGGAGCATTTTTAAGTTGGACTTTGCTAACTACTGGGAAAGCCATGCACAGAAAAGGAATACATTTCCTACTTTCATATTGTTGTTAGGTGCCATCCAGTCAAGTCTGACTCATAGCCATCCTATGTACAGCAGAATGAAACACTCCCTGACTCTGTGCCAGGCATACGATCTTATTTATGTTTAAGCCCATTGTTGTAGTCACTCTGTCAATCCATCTAGTGGAGAGTTGTCCATTTTTTCATTGACCTGCCACTCTCCCAAACATGATGTCCTTCTCCAGGGATTTGTCCCGCCTGACAACATGTCCAAAATACATGAGACACAGTCTTGCCATCTTTGCTTCCAAGTAGCACTCTGGTCACACTTCTTCTAGGACAGAGCTGTTGGTTCTTTTGGCAGTTCATGGTATATTCAATTCTTCTTCTGTTTCCCTTGTTCAATGTCCAGCTTTCACAACCATATGATGTGACTGAAAATACCATGGCATGAGTCAGGCACATCTTCCTCTTCAATGTGATATCTTCTCAATTCTTTAAAGAGATCTTTTGCCACAGCTTTCCCAAAGCAATGTGTCTGTTGACCATATAAATGAAAAGATTAAAAATATCCACAGGGTCTAACAAGCAGAGTTGCCATTGGAACTAGAGCAATTGTGTAGACAGGTGGTGGTTTAAGCCCCATTACAGTGGACTGGCAGTAAGTGAAGTGGTTGTCAAGAGGTCACTTCACATATGGCAGCTGTCAATAAGGATATAGAATTGTTGTTGTTGTTAGGTGCCGTTGAGTCGGTATCCGACTCATAGCGACCCTCATAGGGTTTTCAATGGCTGAGTGCTTCGGGATTGCCTTGGGAGTGGATTGCCAGGTCCTTCTCCCATTTTTGCGGTGCTGGGAATTGAACCCGGGACCTCAGAGACTGCAGCGCAGCGCTCTACCCACTGAGCCAAATCCCAGCCCAAGGATATAGAATAGGTTAGTGAAAAGAGCATGGGCTTTGGAGTCATGCAAATCTAAGTTTGAATTCAATCTCCATTTCCACTGGCTAAAGGACTAGGGAGGAAGAAGCATCTTCTATCAAATAGGACTAATACCAGCTGCCTTATGAGGTGCTTCAGGGTTCAAGGAGATGAAGAAAGACACAGAGAGTGTTATGAGTGTGTACAGAAACAGTTACTATTATAACAAAGAGGATTCTGGCTCAAGTATATTTTTATGGACCCTCTTCATATCCAACACTGTAGTTTCTGATTTCAGACCCCAATGATAACTAAAACTTGACATAGATAGAGGTAGAAGGCAGGAGGATTGCAAGTTCAAGGCCAGAGACAGCCTGCATAACTTAGCAAGATCGTATCTCAAAAATAAAAATTAAAAAGTGGGCTGGAAATACAGCCCAGTGGTAGAGCACTTGCAAAAGTATGTGTGAAGCCCTGGATTCAACCCCCCAGTTCTGGAAAAAAAGAAAGAGAAACAAAGAATTACATCTAAATAAAAGCTTAGTTTTTAAAAAATGGCTGTTTTAGGGGATGAGGATAGAGCCTAGTGATAGAGTGCTCACCTGGAAGGTGGGAAACCCTAGCACAAGGAAACAAAACTAAAAATAAAAATAGCTGTTTTAGTGAGCAAGTAGAAGAACACCACCCCCCAACCATTTATCCTTTGCAGAGGGAGGTTGAATAGGGATCCCAGCCAGTCCTCAAGTATGTCTTGGTGAACCACGATCTATCGTCCCATCTTTTTGGCCCCACAAAGCCTCTCACAGCAAGCAGTGAAGTTACTAAGTCCACCACTCAGCCACTAAGTCCACCTTATGCCCAATCACATCTATAAAGATGAAATAGATGCAGTGATACACTGAGCTTGCTTCCTCATGGAGAACTTGGGGGCCTTGTATTCACACATTCTATTACACTTAGGAGCTTGAAATCTTCTCCTTGCCTGCCTAAGGCCAACACTTTCTGGGAGGAGCCAGAAAAGGCCAAGCTTTCCACAGGGTCCCTGGCATGAGGCAAAGGTAAAGGAAACTCCCCACCCTGAGCAGAGTGCACAGCTGGAAACTCAGGTCACTCACAGCAGAGATGGTAGCAGTCAAGGACACATGGAGGGTCATTCATTACAGCTCTTTAGATAAGAAGAGGACAGTGTGGTCATTTAGTTTCTCTCAGTTTCAACTTTCCCACTTTAAACGCTGTCTTTTCCCAAGTCTCATAAAGTGTGAAGAGGAGTGGGGAGATAGTGGCACACCTGAATCACACTCCCAGTTAGAAGCACTGAACCAGATTCTCACTATTCTTGTTTTAAATAAGTGAGAAAAATGGCCATGGTCACTGACAGCAGGTTTTTCAGCTATGGGCCCTATAGAGAAGAGAAGCAAAAGAAGGGCCTCAGTTTCTGCCTGACATCCTACTTAGGAAACAACCTTTCCACTTGGAAACAGACATCTGTAATTGTCTCCACTAGGAAACTATTATTCAACAATATACATACTCAAACATGCAGCTGGTAATAGCTTCAGTAGTAGACTGATAAGTTTGTAGTTAGAGCATTCACTTCTTAAGGGAAAGTAAAGAGCCGCAGATACTACATGTCATTTACCAAATGTGTGTTAAGTGAAAATATTACTTCCATTTTAGGAACTCAGTAAAGCCATCACATCCATTTGAGGCACTCAAAGTCTAAATGTGACTTGGGAAGCTGAAGCAGAAGGATCTCAAGTTCTAGGCCAGCCTGGGGTTCATAGAAAGACCCTGCCTCAAAAAAAAAAAAAAAAAAAAAAAATCTAAATGTGAAAATATTCCTGACTCATTTCTGAAGGAGAGATGCTAAACAACAAATGACACATGATTCTTAAACCAACATGTTTCCATTTGTGTCAATATCTTATTTAAAGAAGACTTTTTATGGTAAAAACAAACAAACAAACATAAAAACAGTGAATTGACTTAAATTCAGTGGTAATAAATCTATAAACTAACCCCTACCTTTTTTTTTTTTTTTTTTGCAGTATTGGGGGTTGAGCCCAGGGCCTCGAACCTGCATGCCCTGCAAGTGCTGGACCACTGAACTGCACCCCCAGCCCTTTTTTTTTTTTTTTAACTTTTTGAGACAGGGTCTCGCTAACTTACACAGACTGCCTCTGGTCTCGAACTTGCGATCCTCCTGCCTCTGCCTCCTGAGCCACTGGGATTACAGGCGTGCGCCACCGCACCCGGCTACCCCTACATTTCTGATGGCCAAGTATCAAAACTGAGCAGTGAAAACTTACACTCAAAATCTGAAATCTGAAGACATTCTTGATTAATTTCTGAAGGAGAGATGCCAAGCTTACTTTTAAGCCTGAAAGAAATGACTAAAGACACATGAATCTTATCTTAACCAACATCATTATTTATTTATATCAATATTTTACTCATACAAACTCTTGTGCAAAACCATGTAAAGGGCAATTGCACTTATATTCTGATGCACTAGACCTACAAGATTATACCTATTTTTTAAATCCCCCAACACAAAATTGATTGTTGAACACCCATGCAGAAGGGCTAGCGACCTTAAGAAGGACTGTGATTGTTTTGATAGAACTCCAGACAACATAATTGTGTTTTCCCTTTACTTGACCAAGCAGCAGTGGAGGTAATAGAAAAAAGGAGACCTTGCTTCTCAGTGTTTCCTTTGGAGAGAGTGCATAAAGTGTCAGTGGCCTGCAAAACTGCATGATTTCACTAAGCTGTAAATAGCCTAAAAACCCTGCTGACCAGTGGAGGTTCCAGCTTTCTGGATTCCAAAGGCACTTGCTGTCAATCTTGAGAGAGCCTTACAATTACTGGGGGCACCTTTTAAAAATATCAATACTCAAGCTCCACTGTAAATCAATTAGATTGGTATTTAAGTACAAGTGCTGGGCACTGATAGTTTTGAAAGGCTGCCAGGTGATTCCCGCAGCAGCCAGAGTTAAAAGCCACTGGAGAAAAGACTTGTCATAGTCATGGGGACAAGAATACATCGTATATCATGTTTCCCCCTTGGATCATTTCTCCTCCTGGAGCTTACGGGATATGGAGGGTACAGAAATGAAATGTCCCTTTGCCCTGCCTCATTATCACTCAGCTCTTCCCATATCACAGTCCAGAAAAAAAGCTCTTTGCACCCCAAGATAAAACAAAATTTGCGATGTTATCTTACTGGTTCTGATCTGAGAAACAGTAAAGCCTTGAAAGTTTCCCATAAACCTGGACTCTCTATCACAAGCAATTCTGTCCTTTGTTTTTGCTGTACTGAAGATATGTTGTGACCTTTGTAAATATGATAATCCTGTGAGACCTTTGCTACTTTTCCACCATGAATACATAACGCAAACTCGGAAACCTTGGCAGTTTGTTTTCTCCTTTCTTCCTTTTAAATACTTTTATACTCTACTTGGCAAGCCAAGCCTTCTTTGGCTTCCTTTGCAGGCAAACTTCCCTTTCTGAACTGCTTCTGTTTTTGAGTCATTCTTAGCAAAGTAAAAGCCCAAAGAGTGTTTGGACTCAGAACAGGTCACTCTCCTGCTGGGGTAGAGGTTTCCTGTAAATGATAAGGGCGCCCAGCTGAGAGCTGAGAACCTGCTCAGTTACCCCTAGGAGGAGAGAGGTGTAACCCAAGATAACCACTTGGCTGTACTGAACAAACCCCCATGCTGGTGTCAGACTCCTTAGGCAGGTTTTAGCTATATGAACCTCACCTATACTGTGTGAAGTATTTTTTCAAAATTGGAAATCAAGTATGACTCCAAAAGGCATAAAAATATTGAGAATGTACAAACTCAAACACCAAGAAACCAAGAGCTCAGGTACTTTTTTGGAATTGCATGAAAACTATTATAAAATCTTACTTGCTGTTCAGTTAATAGAAATGGTGTCTATAAAATCTTACTTGAAATAGTAACATATGAGCTTGGTGCAGGCAAAGATCTCATCAGTCTTCTTATGTTTTATTCCTAGGACCCTGATTAGGAATCCCAGTAAATGCTCAGTCAGTATCTATTAAATGACTGAAATACATTCACTTAGAAATTTTTTGGTCAAGAGGGATTACGGCAGTAATAATATCTCCTGCAAAAGGGCAATCCACTTGTTGTTGTTGTTAGGTGCTATTGAGTTGGGTCTGACTCATAGAGACTCTACGTACAGCAAAATGAAACACTCCCTGATTCTGTGCCAAACATACAATCTTATTTATGTTTAAGCCCATTGTTGCAGACACTGTCTCAATCCATCTAACTGAAGGTTTCTTTTTTTCATTGACCTGCCTCTCTCCAAAACATGATGTCCTTCTCCAGGGATTTGTCCCTCCTGACTACATGTCCAAAATATGTAAAATGAAGTCTAGCTATTATTGCTAGTTTATCCAAATACAAATGCTACCCTGTTTCAGTAGCTCTTACTATACCTGATAAAAATAAAAAAGCCCAGTAGCTCTGACTACAGTCTTAAAAAATAAATAAAATTTTAAAAACCTCTGCAAATTGCTGAGATTTTGATTTTGCATTCCAATTGAAAAGATGAGCCAGGCCATTTGTCATAGGGCCTGCGAATCCCAGTCAGGCACCCATTATGAGTCTTCACTGAGCCTAGCACTACCCTTGTGGAAAACAGACAGAGGAACTTCCCTTTGGGTTTTATGGGCTCCCACACTCAGTGTGAGGGAAGGAGTACAGAAGAGGACACTCTCTGGACGGGAGCCCCAGAATTGTCCATAAGCTGACAAGCAACTTCTGAAGTTAGGCTCAGCAAGGACAATGATATCTTCTCAGGTCACACAGGTTCCTTCTGGAATCTGGAACAGAACTGTACAGAGAATGGAACAGTAGGAGTAGAAGGTGGGAGCAGTCCCACAGACAGGCAGAGCTGCTGTGAGAGTGGAAGAGAGCAGCCAGGTGCATGGCTCCCTGACCACACATCTCTGCTTCCAAGGCAGTCAAGAGGGATCTCTGTAAACAAGGGAGCAAAGAACACAGGACCGTTCATTTAGCAGATAGTTGAGATCAAAACCCCAACACAGCTAGGCATCTCCATTCACACTTGTAATCTCAGCACTCAGAAGGCAGAGGCAGGCGGATCTCTAATTTGAGCCCAGCCTGGGCTAAAAGTGAGTTCCAGGCCATCTGGGCTACATAACAAGACACTGTTCAAGGAAAACAAGCAAACAACAAATGCACATATGATAGCACATATGATAGTGCTACTTGGTGCTCCAAGGAAAGGAGAAGTTCTTTTTTTTTTTTCAAGTTAATGGAAACAAGTCTTTAAAGAATGTTGTTGTTAAGTGCCATCGAGTCATGTCCGACTCATAGTGACCCTCTTAGGGTTTTCAATGGCTGATTGTTTCAGGATTGCTTTGGGAGTGGATTGCCACATCCTTCTCCCATTTTTGTGGTGCTGGGAATTGAACTCAGGACCTCAGAGACTGCAGAGCAGTGCTCTACCAACTGAGCTAAATCCCAGCCCTTTAAAGAATAAGTAAATTTTAATATCATAAAAATAAAACTCTTATTCTCTTTTAGAAAATATATAATATCAGTGCTTTGGGCATCTAAGTTAAAGGTCCTTTATCATAAAATATATGGCTTTAAACTTTACTTAAATTGAATCTATAATCCCTATGAGTTTCCTACATATACTAAGACTAGAGTAAAATTAGCAAATACTAAATTATATTGATGATCTATCATTTTAGTTTGTGGTTTTAAGAAATGCACCCACTATATGTCAATTCCTTGGCTTATCAGTTGCAGTGTACAATGTAAAAAAATAGAAAATACATACTTGAGATCAACAAAACAAATAGTAACAAATGCTGGTGACACTGTGGAGAAAAAGGAACCTTCTTACACTGTTGGTGGGACTGTAAATTGGTTCAACCACTTTGGAAATCAATATGGAGATACCTCAGAAAACTAAAAATAGAACTGCCATATGACCTAGCTGGGAATATACCCAAAGGGAGACAAGTCATTATACCACAGAGACACCTGCATCTCCACATTTAAAGCAGCACTTTTCACAATAGCAAGGACATGGAACCAACCAAGGTGCCCATCAACAGAAGAATGGATAAAAAAATTATGGTACGTGTGCACAATGGAATACTACTCAGCAATAAAAAATGAAATAATGTCATTTGCAGCAAAATGGATGGAATTGGGGAACATCATCTCCAGCAAATGAACACAAGCCCAAATAGAGAAATACCGTATGTCCTCACTCATATGTGAATAATACTTAAAGGGAGAAAAAAAATCCTATACATAAATTGATATATTAAAAATGCACCATTAAACTTAGCACAGAAGGGACAATATAAGGAGCAGAAAGGAGGAGGAAGGGAACTAGTAGAGGGAAGCCAAGATTGGAGAAGATGGGATGAGGAAGAGGGCCAATGAGGAGGGATGAAGGGGGAGAGGTCAATCTCATGTAAACAGCACAACTTATGAGTGTGTTAGAAAAATAGGAGAAGATAACCCAAGTAAGCATCAGAGTATTAGCCATAAGGCTCCATAAACTTTGTGGGTTGATGAAAGTATTGCTAGAAGTGATGTAAAGGATGCAGAATGGAAAAAGCCAATGTTGTATTACTCTGTACCCTATCATCGTTTACTAATAAAGGGAAAATAATTTTAAAAAAAGAAAATACAT
The DNA here is from genome assembly GCA_007922755.1 of Pedetes capensis. NCBI lineage: Eukaryota > Metazoa > Chordata > Mammalia > Rodentia > Pedetidae > Pedetes > Pedetes capensis. Next base: position 39,637 of record VMDO01008602.1, read on the forward strand.
GCTTGGTGACCATTTGTTCATATCTACAAGACGGCAGCAAAAAATTAGGTTTCAATACTGACATTTAACTATCCTACTAGCAATTAGTATTACATCATAATATGGCATCAAGGCAACTTTCTTTATACTGCAAAAATCAAAATGGAATCTGTTATTTGTAAACTTTTATACTGAACGTAACTCTTCAAGTGGGAGTAAAAAATAAAATTCATCCATTTACTACTGAATACACATAGGATTTCAATTTTATTATACTGAAAAGAAAAGCTCTTCTGTGTTGGGAAAATAATGACTCAAAAAATAATGAGTAGGAAACCCCACCAGTGTAATACTTTGTCTTTTCAATGCCAGCACAGATTTGGGAACATACTGAGGATGAAGTTATAAGCATCCACAGGTGATATGTACAAGTGTATTTTAAAGAAATCTTTCCCTGTTTCCTTGTGATTGGAAACAGCTTTGAAATGAAGTAAACTGATTGGAGGTCATCACAGCTGCTTTTATGAATTATGCCAAAGGCATTATTATCTCCCTCACTTTCCCCAACATTATTAAAAAATTAAAAGTATATTTATAATGACTAAGATGAAATGTTTCACATTTTGGTCTACAGTCTAGAAAATTAATTTAATAGCTTAATCAGACTAATGAATGGAATGTTTGCATCCTCAATATCAGCCAATATAGGTGCATCCCAAAGTCCTCCCTGAAACGGGAAAACCCAGGCGGCCATATCCACATTTAGCAAGAGAGGCAATAGGTAGGAATTCACAATGGAGACAACTGCATTCCTGATCCACTGATCATACCAGCCTTGGGCACTCTAGGCCAGACGAAGGTCAATGTAGCAGATATTGTCCCAAATTATAACCAGTGATCTAGTAAACTGCCATCATCCCTATTATTACCATTAAGTAATCACAATGCATTTAAAAGTTATATGGAACCCTGGCTGGGCACGGTGGCACATGCCTATAATCCCAGCGGCTGGGGAGGCAGAGGCAGGAGGATCGCAAGTTTGAGACCAGAGGCAGCCTGCGTAACTTAGCGAGACCCTGTCTCAAAAAGTGTAAAAAAAAAAAGGGCTGGAGGCGAAACTTAGTGGTCCAGCACTTGCAAAGCATGCAAGGGTGAGGCCCTGGGTTCAACCCCCAGTACCACACACAAAAAAAGTTATATGCAACCCTGAAGAATTAGGAATCAGTTGTTGTAATATAAAAATATACAAACAAACCTGCTTTGTCAAAACTGGCAGTGTAAAGAAGGCAACACTGAAAGTGTCTGAGTCATCTGTCATGCCACATACTCTCCATAAATTCATAATGTGGATAGACTTTGGGACCTACTGTCTGGAATTTCCAATGCATACACTTTTCTCAGGTCACACAACCTATAATCTTCACTCAGCCAAACTGAACTTCAGCTTTTAACAATTCATACACAAGCTGTGTCTCAGGTCTATAGGATAGTATAAATAATTCAAACCAAACTAAGACAGTAGACCACTTAGGTTTAGTGTTACCATAGCAGCCTTTTATAAATTTACTAACAACTTTGGCCTAATCCCAATAAAGCCTAATAACAGTATTAAGAACTCATTAGGAACTTTACTGGGGGTACCATCATACCCATGCCTTTATGAGTCTATATATATAAAACCTAGCTCAGTTGGTAGAGTGCTGCTCTGCTCTGAGACCCTGGGTTTTATCCCAAGCACCGCACAAATGCAAGAAGGACCTGGCAACCCACTCCTGAAACAGTCGTGAAACAATCAGCCATTGAAAACCTTGTGTGGGTCACTATGAGTTGGACCCAACTTGACGACACCTAACAACCACCACCATCACCACCACACACTGGTGCATGCATGTGCACACACACATATATGGTGAAGAGTGAATTTGGACTGCCTGAGTAATAGCTGTCTGGCAAACTGGACATAACAGCATTCTTTTACAGATCTTGTTGGCACATCCCATGCAGAAGAGATTGTGACCACATGGAACCAGGGCAGCAATAACTTTCATTCTCAAAGCAAATCACACAGTCGTGCTTTCATCTTGATTCTGGAGGTGAGCCAGAGGTAGAACCACTATTGGAAGAGGAATAACTATTGGTACCATTAGAAAAAGCAGGGATATATATTGGAGGACCAATGTGGTTGCCTTACTAGGTGAGCTGCTCCTAACTCTGAGCAAGTGGGTGTTCTATGCCCTCAGGAAATGTAGGAAACACATGAGGAGTAGATGGCTGACTTGCTCTATATTGAGTCATTTTACCAGAAGGATCACTCCCAAAGCCAGGGAGCGGGCAGTTTGTTCAAATGGAGTCCAGATAGTTTGAGCAAATGTTGGTAAAGAGTCAAAGGCAGAAGAGTTAACAGCAAGATCCTCTGAGCCTACAGACGGTAATGTATCTCCATACCAAGTTTCATGTGCTAAATGGGCTTGTTGGACTAAAGTCAGCCAGCCTATTGCTTCCAAAGTAGGAATCTGTGGAACTACTTCCTAAAGAACTGGAACTGTCATTTCCATAATTGGATATTATTCTTGCATGGCTAAGAGGAACTGGATTGGAGGAAAGCCATGCAGAGCCAAGAGTGCCACCTTCAAAGCTTACATGGGTGCCATTGTAATAGAAATCATTGTCCTCATTGACTGCTAGTTTCCTGTATTCATGGCAAGGTGCATTTCTATTTCTTCTTATGCTCAGTCAATATTTTCAGGCATCCCTGTCACTTCAAGGACAGGCTCCTTATCCCTGCTCAGAGTTACCATGTATGTGTGGGTCTGCTGCTGAATTCATCGTTGCTCCTTTGGGTCCAACCACTTATCTCACCACACAATAAGGGACCCTGACTTGAAGGGTGGTTTGACCAGGCAGGTTAGGAGTACGTGACAACCCTTCCAGGACAGGGCCATTTTGGTCTCAAGGTACATGAATCAAGGAGAAGGGCTCTGCAGCTGACAAGATTTCTCTTTTTGCTATGGCAATATCTATTTTTTATCTAGCGACAACAAAAATGGGCTCTTCATCATGAACAGATATCTTGATAGACTATTTGTCTTAGCTCTCAGTGCTTTAATTTTATAACCCTGGTAGCCAACAATTTCCACATCATGCTAGGAGCTGGGCACCAGGACGTAACTGGCCGTGCAGACACTCCACCTGCTCTGGGTTCAGGGTGGCCACTGCTGGGGCTGCAGGTGCGGGACACCAATGCTGCCATCCTGCCCTGGGCAATGTCCCCTCTGTAGAGCACTCCCACAACCACAAAAGTTCATTAACACTTTGGCTGCAGTGCCTAGCTTAAGGTAAGATTTCAAACGTGTTCAAATATAGAACAAAAATTGGAAGGAGACATGGCAAAACTTTGAGTTCATTTACTCATTGTGTGGGTGATGCAGAGCTGATTATGTTGTTGTTGTTGTTAGGTGCCGTCGAGTCGGTATCCGACTCATAGCGAGCCTCATAAGGTTTTCAATGGCTGACTGTTTCGGGATTGCGTTGGGAGTGGATTGCCACACAGCGCTCTACCAACTGAGCTAAATCCCAGCCCCGAGCTGATTATAACTGGGTGAAAAGCCTGCCTAGAATTTGAAGCAATAAAAAGTGTCTGTTTTCCTATCCTCTTCCTAAATCTGGTGATTTATGGATTAAACTGGATTAGGTTAAGCCAAAAAAGTCCAAATAATAAAACACACCAAAATATTAAAAATATAATTTACCATATGAGTCCCCTATGGGTGTATGCCCCCAAAGCATTGAAAACTGTGTCTGAAGAGATATTCCTATACCCATGCTCTCAGCAACATTATCCACAGTAAACTAAAAGTGGAAGCAACCAAGTGTCTATCCACAGATGGAAGGATAAACACAATGTGGAATATACATAAAATGGAGTATTATTCAGGCTGAAAAAGGACAGAAATGCTCATACATGTTACAACACTGATCAACCTTGAAGACATTATGCTAAGTGAAAGATGCTAGTAACAAAAAGAAAAATGCTGTTAGATTCTACTTGAAGTACTTAGCCAAATCATAGAGAAAATAGACAGAGAAAATAGAATGGTGGTTCCCAGGAGCTCGTGGGTGGGTAGAATGGGGAGTTAGTGTTTAATGGGAACCAAGTTTTGATTTTTCAAAACGAAGAGTTCTGTAAATGGATGGAGTAGTGATAGTTTGCACAGCAGAGTGAATGTACTTATTACTAAACTATACACTTGAAGATGGCAAAATAGTAATATTTTTATTGTATATATTTTATCACCACTAACACAACCTGTGTAAATGCACCTTCTGCTTTCAATCAGTTGTTCAGAAGCTAAAACGGCCAATCCCCTCATCCTATTCATGTCACATAACAATTTCAAAACTTTTTCCAGGTCACCCATTAACAAACTCATAAACAAATGCTCCAAAGACAAATGGCAATAAAGTTAGAGAGTAGATGCCAAACACATTCTGAAATTAAAAACCTAAGCCAAAGTAAAGGAAGTACCTAAGAGCTGGTAGTCAGTGCAGAGACCAACCATCTTCGAAAGTTCCAAAAGAAATAAACAAAGTAGGAATACAGCATAAGACATAATTAAAACAACCACTGAACAAATGATAGAAAACTTCTCTTTGACTATAAACTTTCAAACATATAAACTTTTAAATTAAATACAAAACTATATGTAATTAAAAACCCAACTCAAGAGCCAGGCACTTTGAGACATGCCTATTGTCCCAGCTACACAGGAAAGGCTGCTACTGGAGAATCTCTAGAGCACAGGAGGTCAATGCCAGCCCAGGAATGTGGAAAGACCATCACACACAAACACACACATATGAAACTCAAGCTCAACCTAGCGTGAATGTCAGCAGGGCAAAGTACATTTAGAAGAAGGAGCTTAAAGCTTCCTCCTCACAACCGAGGTCACCAACCTCAGTTTGGCTCTTTTATACACAATGGAGGCCAAATCATTTATTTTTAGATCACTAAACACCACTGTCTATCATGACCTCCTAAAAGCAGGTCTTTCTCAAAAGCCATGCCAGTTTATATTATGTCACTTAAGAAAGTACCTACATAAACCTCCTGACCCTGGATACTTGTAAATTTCCAGGACAACAGGAAATAAATCCTTGCTGGAAACACCCTCTGTGATTCATAATTTGATGGTATGTTTCTTGCCCTAGCCCTCTAATATAGCAGGCACTAGTCAAGGAAGATATTTCCATTTAAATTAAATTGAAAATGCATTTGTTGTCAAACTAGACATATTTTAAGAGATGAATTCACCCCAAATGTGGTAAGTAGTATTACTGAGTGGCACAGATGGAGAACATGTCCATCATCCCAGAAACTTCCCCAGAACAGGCATGCATTAAGCTCCATAAGGGGAGGATCTCTCTGACCTTTTCCTCAATGTCCACTTGGCTCCTCCACAGAGACCGCCCAACAGGAGACACTCCGCAACATGTGAGATAAAGGACCAGCAGTCACTGTGGTAAATGGAGAACAGATAGAACTTCTTTGTTTTTCTCTTTTGAGATGTGTCTCATGATGCAGTCCAGGATGGCCTCAAACTCACTGTATAGCCAAGGCTGGCCTCCAACTCATTATCCTTGTTCCTCACTCTCTTGAGATCTGGCATTACAGGTGTGTGCTACCATCCTTGTCACAAGATAACTGTTTTACTTCCCTGAAATGTGTTTGTGTAGTGTTTTGTACATGGTGTAAGATGTGTGTATGTGTGTGTGTTTGGGTATGTGCAAAAAGGTGCACAGGGACTAACATGCCCAAAGATGTAATAGGGTCAGATTTTAAAATGGTAAAACAAAACAAAACTAACTCCTGTGAGTAGCAAAATATTCTACACTTCTAAAAGGTGGACCTTCCACCCAAAGTGTGGTCCACGGGTCGGCAACACTGCATCACAGAGAAACTTGTTACAAATATTACAAAATGGCCTTCACATTTTGGTTTGTGGATTCTGAGTGAATTTTCAAGTATGGATTTCCAGATTTTATGCTATGTTCTTATTACCATGCTTTGCTCCCTGAGCTCTCTCTCCTATTCCCTAAAAGTAGATTCTAAAGGTAGATTCTCTGTTTAACAAAATTTATAGGGGCCAAATAATGACTACTGCCTAAGGCCCAACAGCCTGAGGAGAAGCAGTAAATGGCGAAGAGGTAATTTCCAATCTCCACCTAAGGGAAAAGTACAGCACAAAAAGAGTAACAGCCTTTTTCTGTCGGTTTGTCCACCAACCCTCTCCAAAGTTGTTCGCTTATCAACACAAACCAATGTTGTGGTAGGTCCAGGAAGTGGATAGGCAGTTGTCAAGAAAGGTGCTGTATTTCACGTAAGACAAACAAAAGCAATATTTTCAGGGGCAACTTTATAGAAATTAGTAAATAGAAAGCAAACACATTGCAATCAGGCAGAAACTCAATGTCCATTCAGCATAAAACTTGGAAAGAAGTAAACAAAACCTATTATTGATTCTAGCCATTTCTCTAAGGATGGACACCAGTTTTGCCATACTTCTAAGTACCGTTCCTCATCCCTGACCCCTAGATCACCAAGCCCCCTTCTCCTGTATATGTTGGTTTTCCAGGTATTTCAAACTCAGAAAGGAGGAGCCTTAGACAGGTGACACCCCCTGGAAAAGACTGTGCCCTCCTAAAAACTAAAAAAATTAGCCTGATTACACAGTACTCTTCATGTGATTAACACCCAAACCTTGTGAGGATCAAATCTTGGAACTGCAAAGCCCAGACCCAGCCTACAGGTAGGCGAAGGGTCGAAAAAGACCTGTCTACAGCTGTGCTATTAATGTAGTACCCCTGAAACAGCTTCTAAAATTGGAGCAAAATGTCTCAAAATCTTATCTAAACAAAACTATGCAGAAAACTCACATATAAAAAAATTTTTCAGGCTGATGTGGTGGTGCATGTCTCCAGGCCCAGGGACACTGGAGGCTGAGGAAGGAGGACTGCTGGACCTGAATGTTTGAGACCAGTCTGGAAAACATAATAAGACCTATCTTAATATAAATAAATAAATAACCTTCCCTTTAAAATTATCTGTAAGAATGGCATAATCTTCATAATTAAAAGAATTACCTTTTTTACTTATCTATGACACTGAGAGTAAAACACATTATTTTTAACACATTTATGGAAAACAACTGTCAATTATAATTTGTCACAATGTTAAATGAGTATTAATTATAAGACATTCTGTATCAGATGTTAAAACTATGGAGGGAAAGTATATCTTCAGATTAGAGAAATGCATCACCAATAATATATTCTTTGTTGTTGTTGTTAGGTGCAGGCGAGTCGGTATCCGACTCATAGTGACCCTATGTACAACAGGTGAAACACTGTTGTCGGTGTTTCTCTGCTATTCATAGGGTTTTCAATGGCTGATTGTTTTTTGGGAGTGGGTTGCTGGGTCATTCTCCAAGCCTACAGCAGCTCCTAGTGTTCCCAGGTGGTCTCCCATCCAAGTACTAACCAGGTCTGACCCTGTTTAGCTTCCGAGATCTGATGGGATCAGACACCACAGTGTCATGGCTGCAGACAATATATCTTTAGAAAACTGTTAAGAGAATGTATTAAACATTAGGCCTATTAAACTGGCCTATGAAACATATTCATAATGAGCACCTTAAAAGTCATTCATCATTTTTGTTCAAGTTCTCATTAGAAATGAAGAAAGGGCTATTCTAGCAGCCATCTTGCACAAACTTTAAAACCTATGATTGTCTCAATTTGGAAATCATCTAATTTTCATTTTTCTAAGACCACAGATCAAGAAATAAAATAAATGAAGTCAACATTAAGCACGTCAGTGGAGAGTCAGAAAGAAGAATCTATCTTGAAGGCAGGTCTCTTGAACCTTGCTATGTGTTCTAGTTATAGAAATAAAAAATTAAATCATGAGCATTCTTTGTTCCAATTATACAGATAAGGTGAAACAATTAACATCTGCCCATTTCCTAAGATGCTCTTTTATGACACTACTCTTCCTCAACTTCCCTGCTCAGAAAATCCATTCTGCTCCTTCACGATGTTGATCTGTTAGAATAACTAACTTCTCAAACATAAATACCTTCCATGAACTCTTTGAAATGTTTTTGTTATTTTAAGCCCATAAAATATTAGCTAATCAGCTTTCTGCCAAACATGGGTCTTATAATAAGATCCTACTTCACTGGTCCACTTGGGAGTTTATGGAATACTCTGGGAATTACAGAATAGTTCAAAACATTTGAACTATTTGCTATTAATGGATGGAGAAACTTTGATCCTTGAAGCATGCTGAAAATCTGCTAATACTGTGCTCTGACTAGCCTCTTTAGAAGTGGTGATTATTTAAGAAAGTCAGTAAGTAATCCATACTCTATAAGTGTTAATCTCTTTTGTCCTGGGCTTCACAGGGGAATCACCAATATTAACTGGAGGTGACTTATCTCAGAGCATTTGAGGAAAACTGGTTGGAGCTGACAGCTGTGGACTCCATTGAAATACTCCTAGGTGTCTCCATTAAGGGTGCCTCATTGTATCATTCATTTCAGCTACTTCAAAATCCATTTTCCTCCATTTTTTTCTGCCCTTTCCCCTTAATTCTCTTCCTCATAGGCCAACACTAGAGGGCAAAGCTTTCTCTCCTTCACTCTTCCTGTTTTCTTTTTGCTGATGATCTAGAGGTGATGTGGCTAATTTATACATCACAGGAAATAAAACAGCAGTGAATATTGCTGACCCCAAACAAGTGTACAGAACTATTGGCAAATCCAGGTACAGTCCTTGCAGAATTCCAATTACTGCAGGAATAGCCATTTCTCCAAGAGTACCACCAATTACAAAAAATGCTGCAGATTTCCCATTTATGGTCGTGTACTGCTCAATCCAAGAAATACCACTGGGAAATGTGGTTGCCATTGAGGCTCCATACACTGAAGTTGCTACCCAGAGACAGAGTGGGTTCTTGTCAAAAAGCACCAGAAATAAACATGAGATCAGGCTGCCAATGTTGCTCAACACAATCAGGGTTCCAGGTGGTAAACATGTAGCAAAAATGATTGCCAGGCCCCTGCAGGCTGCAAAGGTCCCCCAGAAGATGGAGTTCACCCCAGCTGCTTTACTTTCTTCCATGCCAACGTGGGTGGTTGCAAATGTGAAAACGTAGGAGCCATATGTTACCTCAGCTCCAACATAGAAAAAGAAGAAGAGAAAAAGGAGACACAGAAGGGCCTTGTGATATTTAGCTCTTCGATATTCCTGAGCAGATGCTATTGATCTTCCCTGCCTTGAGCCTTTCTTAAAACACAGAGCAAACAGAAAGATGGAAACTACTAAAACATAAGTGCCGATGAAAGCATAAGCCCACAGTAAATTCATGTCATCAGGTAGTCCAAACACAGAGTCTGAGTCAGCTTCAGATGATTGGTTCAGGGGTGGAGGGTGAAAGTCAGTCTCTGTGTGGTTTTCAGCAGACACTGTGGTACCCAATGCCAATTTAGCCAGAAGGGGAGCCACAAAGGCACCCAGGGCAAAACTGAAGTGTAAGGCCTGCATAGGTGGGGCTCCTTTGTCTCCCCAGTGTGTCAAGATGAGGACGTTTCCACCTACCAATGAAAGATGAGGGAAATGAGTTTAGCGAAACACAATAACTTAGTTAAAAAAAAAAAAATCATTACTATGATAAAGAGGATGAGTCTACATTACATGGCATGGGGATTGCAATGTTCTAATTTACCAAACATTGACCCTGAGTCAATTCTGTGATTGTTGTTGTTAGGTGCTGTCAAGTTGGGTCCAACTCGTATAGACCCCTGACTTATAGCAACCCTGTATACCACAGATGAAACACTACCTGACACTGTGCCATACCTGGGTCTATTGTCAGTTTTTCTCTGCCATTCATAATGTTTTCAAATGGCTGATTTTGAGGGGGTGGGGGCAGTGGGCTGCCATGTTCTTATCCCAAGTCTACAGCATCAGAGTATTCCCAGGCAGTCTCCCACCCAAGAACTAACTAGGCCCCATCCTGCTTATGGGATGTGGGGGCTGGGTATGGCTGTAGGCAATTCTGTGATTAAAGAACTCCTATCCACTACCACCAGAGAAGGATGCATTATAATACCTCATATTCATATGTAGAATTCTACAAGCTGGGAAACCACTACCTCCTTAACCAACTACATTAGCAAGGACTGTTTATAAATCAGTGCTAATACTACCCTAGGAAATAATATTTATACACATTTATTTTTTTAAAAAATGTTATTTACCACAGTGCCCAGGGCCTTCCACATCAGGCAAGCTCTCTATCACTGAATTACATTTCCAGCCTTATTTATAAATATTTTAAGTATATATATTTTTACTAGGTAAGTTTTTATTATCATGTAGTGGCCAAATGACCAAAGCTTTCTGTACCTGGAACTGGCAGCCACTTGAGGAATATTATTTATTCATGTATGAAACAGATACAAAACACCGCATCAGGAACCTGAATATACCAAGATTCTGGTGTGCCCATTACAAGACACAGAACACCTTATAGATACTTTTACTGTCTGAGCACCTATAAGGTGCAAGCCCAGAAGCATCAAGCCTTTGTCTATCTGTTTTTAATTAGAAATTTTCAGATAAGCATGTAATTCTACTCTATAATTCTATATAACTGAATGAAGCCTGAAATGTAAAATATTTCCATGATCTATCAAGTAACATTAGAACAGGCAAGGGACACATATAAAGCTGGATTTGGCAGTAAACAAATGTTGGGTGTGTTGTTTTTGCAGGTTTTCAAAGACAGGATGATACAGAGAGAAGCTCTGCTGTGGGAGAACAGGAGCTTCTGAGGGAGCCAATAAGTAACACGAGGAAAGTATCCCAGTGCAGATTTCTCTAAGCTCATAACCCAGGGTGCATTGTAAACTGAGTGGATGCTTCTATGCTTCTGCAGCTAAATAGTGGTTCCAAACTTATTCTATCCTATTAAACCCTCAATTCCTATTATTCTAAAATGGTAAATTTCCATCCCCAAATGAAAGCTTCCTTGTGTGCATTGTAATTAACAATTAGAATGGATTCTTTCTCTGTTGGGATACTGTATATCAATAATCACTCATAGAAGAAAATGTTTTCAATTTAAAAAATAAAAAAGGGGTGGGAGCGTAGCTTAGTGGTAGATCATTTGGAAAGTGCGTGCAAAGCTCTGAATTCAGCCCCCAAGTACTGTAAAAAACAAAACAAAACAAAACAAAAAACAACTAAGGACACTTCATAGTTGTCTGCTCAAAACTTGGTGCCCTAATTGGTAGGAGTAGCTGACTGGGTAACTCCATGACCAGCTCAGTAAGTCTGTGTCATTTCAAGGAGAGTATTGCAAAGAACAGTTTAATATCATCTGTTCTACTTTCCTAGTACAAAGTTCCTACTCCCAGAGATGGCAATAAAGGATTCACTCACCTGTATCCAGAATGCCAAATGAAACGCCAAAGGCAGACATCATGACAATCAGTAATAATGCTGTCTTGCAAAAAGGCGTTAGATAAAGACCAACTGTGGTGGCCAACATTGACACTCCTGGAAAGAAAGAGAAGAAAGTCAGCTATAAAAACAATATTTAAATGGAACCAGATCCTGTAGCACACACCTGTAATTCCAGCAACTTGGAAGGTTGAGACAGAAGGATGGCAGGTTCAAGGCCAGAGGCAGATTGCACAACTTAGTGAGACCCTGTGCCAAAATAAAAAATAAAAATGAGGCTGAGGGTGCAGCTCAGTACTACAGAACTTGCTTAGCATGCACAAGGCCTTGGGTTCAACTCCCAGTACTGAAACAAACAAATATTCAAGTAAACATGTAAAATAAGGCCAAATTAAAGCAGGCTAATCTTGAGCTAATAAGAATTGCAACTTCTACAGGTGGTTTTGACATTTAATTTCTTATGCATTTAAGGATAACAAAATATAAATAACTATGACATGAATGCAATTCTAGTACTGCTTATAAACTATAAATTATAATACAAAGAAAAGTTTTATAGCAAAAGAGACATATCAAAATTATTTAAATGTTTCACATTTAAGACTTAAGTTCACTTGAAGGGACTTTTAGACATGAGGTAACAAATGAAGAAGGCAAAAAAGAAAATGGAATTCATAGAGTGTGTTTGTAGTAAAACTTCAAATAAATTAGTATGAGGAAGAGGGAGGGAAATACAAGGCATACATTTTGGGCTAGGGATGTAGTTCAGTGCTATTTGCACCGAATGCATGAGGCCTGGAGTTCAATTCCTAAGACCACAAAAAGTTACACACACACATGCACACACACACACAAACACACATGTTCTGTCGACCGACATTGGAAATAAGAGGGATTATTTACATATTTGTCAGCAATAAATTATTCTCCTTGGTTCCAAAGGGGTTTTATCCACAGTAAACTAAATTTTCTGTAGCCCTTAACTGGTATCATCAACTAAATTGACGGATATATCAGTTCATGGGGTCATTCAAGACCACAAAATAAAAAACATTTTATTATTTAAGATATTTGTTTTTAATATTTAATTATGTCTTTATATGAACTAAACACCTTCCAAAAGTTACTAACATAATATTTATCCAACAATAATTACTGAAAAATTAAAAATGTTAAGGCACTTAAAAATTCTAATTGATTATAAAAATTACAATAAAATCAAACTAAAATTAACATAACAAAAATTTCTTGTTTTATAATTTTGTTTTACAATGTGATGCTGTTGTTAGGTACCATCATTAAGTCAGGTCCAACTCATAATGACTCTATGGATAACAAACCAAACACTCCCCAACACTGAGCCAGGCCTGGCACTGTGTCAGTGCTTCTCTGCTATTCATAGGGTTTTCAATGGCTGATTATTTTGAGATTGTTTTCAGAGTGGGCTGCTGGGTCCTTCTACTTTTGCAGCGGTAGGGATCAAATCCAGGGCATCAGAGCGTGCAGAGCAAGCACTCTACCAATTTAGCTAGACCCCTGCCTGTTTTATAATGTAGAAATCCTAAAAATTACAAAAAAATTAATGAGATGATCATAAAGTACAGAAAATGACATGCAACTGTAATTGTTATTGTGGGGTTCTATGTGACCCCACCAGGCACTTGTGTGGGGGCTTGGGCAGTTGCTTCAGCACCACACCTCTAGCACCTGCTCTGAGTCAGGATACACTGACATTACATGGAGCAACATGTTTATGTGACAATTAGGAATTTAAAAAAACCGCAAAATTTCACTTTTTTTATCCTACATATCATTTAAGGGTTTTAAACATATCAATTGATTCAAAACATATTACATTAAAAGCAATCTGTGCTCATCACTGACATGAGGCAGCAGGGACAAATATGTAGCCCACCTCAGTTCACTTACCATCCCATTTTCAATCCAGAGGCAACAGAGCTCAGCCAGGTTCCAGGAGCTCCTTCTGATCTCTGTGGTCCCAGGAGACCTGCCCTACACTGGGATAAGCAGAGCCTTGTGTGACCCTGGCATGGTGCCTAACTGACAGTGAAAGTTGGGAAGGCTTGGGATTGCCAACACATATCCGAGAGCTAATCAAGCCTCCTGAGCTGCCAGCATTGTTGTTGTTAGGTACCAATGAGTGGTGTCTGGCTCATAGCAACCCTCTTAGGAGTTTCAGTGCCTGATTGTTTCAGGATTGCTTCAGGCGTGGATTGCCACATCCTTCTCCTGTGAGCTGCCAGCATAGCTTCCCTCTAAATTAGGGTGAGAACAGGAAACAGCTTTGGTGGAGGTTACCCAAACACTACGCATGTCTGTCGTCCGCCATTTTTCATATTTAGAGCCAAGCTGTAAGCTCAGTGAAAGTCACAAAGAAGTGAAAGTGCTTACTTACCCAAAAGTAAAAAATGATTCACACAGTCAAAAACAACTCCACCAATCACAGAGCCACTCAAATATCCGAGGGCACGACCCACAAATATTTCAGAAATACTGCTGATATTTCGGTTCACATTTCTTGCTAAATCTTGAAATGTGGGTCCTAGTATAGCAATAGTCATTCCCTGAAATTTAAAAATACAAAAGCTTCTACTTACAAACAAAATAGCATATAGCTAATATGTATCCATTACAAAAAAATGGGAAGTGGGTTCCAATGCAGTAAGGAAAAATATATACAATGACCATACTAATATTACCAGTGCCATAGTCTCCTACTTTTTTCTTCCTTTCAGAACTCTGTTTAAAAAATTCTTTAATTCTTGTGGCTTTTTGCTGCATTTTGTTTCCTACTTCAATAGTACCTTAAAAACTATTCTGGATTAAAAGTTAATAGGAAGCTGGGCATGGAACTCAGTGGTAGAGTGCTTGTATAGCATGCACGACTCCAAGTTCTATCTCCAGCACTGCAAAAGAATGAGTATAAAATGTAACATTAAATTTATATTTGACATATACTTCTATATTTTGAAATATACTTCTATATTTTAAAATATGCTATGAGCACTAACATGAGAATTTACATGTCAAAAATTTAAATTATCAGAATGTTCTCCTTTTCATATTATTGAAACAGCAGTATTTCTGGTGCACATGGGGTCTTACCCATATACAACATGCCAAAGATAAACAATTTAAATAGTTTCAAATCTACATTTTTCTTTAAAGAATTCCTCAGCCATCAGGAGCTGAGGCTTCCTTATAAAATGTTCCATAGGCCGGGCGCCGTGGCGCACACCTGTAATCCCAGCAGCTCGGGAGGCGGAGGCGGGAGGATCGCAAGTTGGAGACCAGAGGCAGTCTGTGTAATTTAGCGAGACCCTGTCTCAAAAAGTAAAAAAAAAAAAAAAAAGGGCTGAGGGCGCAGCTCAGTGGTCCAGCACTTGCAGAACACGCAGATGCGAGGCCCTGGGTTCAACCCCCAGTACCACAAAAAAAAAAAAAAAAAGTTCCATACACATGTATGGAACAATTTTCACCACAAAATTTTACCAATAGACAATCTAATGTGATGACATAAATAAAATTTTGCCTAAAGCTACCTCCATGTGGAACACACTATAATGTCACTGAATGTCAACAAACTCTAGCCTGAGAATCTGACGGGACTGGACGCCACAGTATTACGGCCGCAGGCTTTTTAAATTGCTACAGAGGTATCTATAAGATTAAATGAATCAAAGATTGTCTCTGTATAAGATTCCTTGCACAAGGCAACAGAAAAAATTCTTAATTATCTTTTTTCACAAATATTAGTCAAAAGCTTTCATCAAGTGGGCAGGAAATTTTGTTGCATGGGCTAGAAAAATAATATGGGCCACACATTTTTTAGGTTGGATGTTGTTGTTGTTTGATGTGCTGGAAAGTGTTAGCACATGCCAGGCAAGCACTTTAACAATGAGCTATATATCCAGGATCTACACATTCTTTAATAAATCAGTGAATTTTATATTATCCTACTTGGCGTATGGCCAAAAATAATTAAAGCCTTAAAATCTGTTTCTGTTTATATATTAATGTATATCCAAATGCATAAATGAGATATTTTTCTAACTTATTATGTCATTGCCAAATTAAATTACAAAACACCTCGATTTGATTTG
Source organism: Pedetes capensis (assembly GCA_007922755.1). NCBI lineage: Eukaryota > Metazoa > Chordata > Mammalia > Rodentia > Pedetidae > Pedetes > Pedetes capensis. The sequence goes on from VMDO01008602.1 coordinate 55,266, forward strand.
CTTTAAGAAAAATAAATTCTTTATAAATGAAGTCTTCTCTCAAAAAAATAAGAACTGGTCTATATTCCTCACTTTTATATGATTTGGGTAATCTCTAGTTAATAAGGATATGTTGCTTTAATTAAAACAGGCATGTCTTTAGAGTTTTCAGCATTAAATATAATATAAATCCATAACTTTTCCTTCTGAGGGTTACTATAAGTTAAACTTATACCTATAGTAAAATATTTGTCAGTAAGAAAAATAATTTATGTTGGCTCGCTGTTCAATTATAAACAATCCAATCATAATTGTTAAAAAAAAAAAAGCATGTTTAGTGGATGTAAGATAAAATTCTCATGTAAAAGAGGGTCTCCCTATACCAGAATATATTACCATTTTTATCTTCAAGAAGGTAAAGTTGGGGCTGAGGGAAATCTGTGAAAGTAGTAATTTCTTAAAGCTAGCAAAAACAAACAAAATCTAAGGGGTTAGTGATACAATTTACTCCTCTACATGTTATTACAGAGATTAAAATATTTAGAATTATTAAAGGTATTTAGAATGTTAGTAAACATGCTCTGTAACACTTGGACAAGTTATGCTATGAGAGCATATGCTTCTAGAAGTTATGATTCATAGATTTGCCAATTTACACAGTGCTGAGAAGACACAATGGTTTGCTGCCACATATTCACTAGAAATTAAGGTCAAAAGAGGTTAAAATTTTTAATTAATACATGAAATTAAAATTACTAGAAATAAGAAGGGGGGAATCCCATATGCAATTATATAAAGTAGATAAGGTGTGGTTTTGGTAAGAGAAAACTGTACAGTATGAAGGTATTTATGTTTTATTAAGTGAAAAATGGAGTAATTTTTGTCCTAAAGTAGGATGACTGTTTTCTTAAATGAGAAGAGAAAGTTAGGACAAAAACCAACTGGGTAAGAACATTGTAGAAAGTTTGTGGAAGATGAATCTTATGAAAGAAATTTTATGCCTGACCAAGCTGGCTGAGATGATTGTTATTGTTAGTTGCCCTCGAGTCAGGTCATAGTGACCTTCACAGGGTTTTCAATGGCTGAATATTAAGGGATTGCTTCAGGAGTGGATTGCCACATCCTTCTCCCATTTTTGTGGTGCTGGGGATAGAACCAAAGTGCTTACGAGAGTGCAGAGCAGCGTTCTACCAATTGAGTTAAACCCCAGCCCTTGGCTAAGATTGTTGTTGTTGTTGTTAGGTGCCCTGGAGTTGGTATCCGACTCATAGTGATCCTCATAGGGTTTTCAATGGCTGTTTCAGGATTGCTTTGGGAGTGGATTGCCAGGCCCTTCTCCCATTTTTGCAGTGCTGGGAATTGAACTTGGGACCTCAGAGACTGCAGTGCAGCACTCTACCCACTGAGCTAAATCCCAGCCCTGGCTAAGATTAGAAAGGAATTATTTAGAAGCTTTCTAAAAATGTGAGCATTAACATCTAAATTGCTCACAAAACCAGAATTTGGACTTCTCTATGAAAACAAGGTTTTCTTGAGGTATTGACTGGCTCTTAAAGTAGGGAGAAATTGGGAGGAAATTGTCAAAAACCCCAAAACTGGGAAAACAGCTTTTGAAGATCTGATTTATAAATAAGAAATCTAGGAAAAGTGAAAGTAACTTGATTGGACATTTGTACAAAACCCTTCATAAATCCCCTAAACCTGATAGGACAATTGGAAAACAAAGGACCCAAAGCTGATTGGCTCAGGCCATTTGGGGCGAACAATATAAGGAGCTACACTGCAGCAGCTCCTCTCTGCTATGGACCATCGGCAAGGAAAGGACTCTCTCTCTGGATTCCACCAGCAACACAGAAGTATCTCTCCTTGTGACCACTGAGACCAGGACAACTAGATGGCGCTGTCAAGGAAAGATGGACTACAAGAAAGCTGAGGAAAGCCTCTTGGACCCAGCATCAAGAGGTCGAAGCTGAGGACAGTCTCTGGTTCCAATGCTGGAGGAAGAAGAGCCACCACTGCCCCTGAGGCAGCAATAGAGCTGCAGCACCTAGGCTGCTAACACTTGTTATAGCTGTGCACTTGTTTGGGTTCCTTTCCGCCCTTATCAGGGCAGAGAGGCAATAAAGAGCTGTGTTCATAGCCGCAAGGCAAAAGTGCCCGAGGCTTTTTCCTTTCTCCCCTATCCTGGCGTTCCAAGGGCCACAGGAGTCTACACCCCTCACCCAAGGGGTGTGCACAGCCACACTGCCCATCCGAACATCCAGGCTGGACCGGGAGCTGTGCGCCCCACATCTTAATATGAAATTGTGAGGGATTTTTTCTTTACATTTGAGATACCTGGTCTAGAAAACAAAGATTCTGGGTTTTACCCAGATAATTTCCTGTGCTTCATGGTATATTTATTGTTTTTGCTCACTTAAGGAAACTAAGTACTTTCTATTAAAAGATGTAAGTTTATTCAACATTTATGTAATTTTCTGTATTTGCCTTTGAAGTGCTAAAATCACTTTGGTTAAATGAAGGAATATTATATAAAATGACCTGTGATCTTATTTTGATCAAGTGTTTAATTTTTATTTTTATATTTTACTTTGTTGTTTTTGGTACTAGGAAGCTGAGCCTAGGGCCTCATACATACTTTGCAAGGGTTCTACCACTGAGCTGCACACCTACTCCATTAAAAATTTTTCTGTCTTGAAATAGAGTCTAAGTTACACAGGCTGCCTCTGGCCTCTAACTTGCGATCTTCCTGCTTCTGCCTCCCAAGTTGCTGGGATTATAGGTGTGCACCACTGTGCCTGGCTTGATCCAGTGTTTTAAATGCTTGGTATTTTTAATGAACTTCTCAAAATCAAATTCTAAATTAAGTCTTTTTCTTGACCTTGAATTAATTCTGGGATCTCCAGATAGGCCCCTGGAATATCTCAAAAGGATATCTCTTCTTATAAAAAGAGATATTAAACTAATTTGGCTTATTTGATAAATTATATGGGCAGCATTGCCAAATAACAGATAATGCTACAATCTCTTTGAGTTATATTTCTATGGAGGTATTATTGTGTTTTAGAAACTGTATGAAATTCATGCTAGGTGCTATGGCCTATAATCCCAGCTACTTGGGAGGCTGAGGCAGGAGGATCACGACTTTGAGCCAGAGGCAGCCTGCACAACTTAGTGAGACTCTGTTTCAGAAAAACAAACAACAACAACAACAAAAAACTCTGGGGGTGCAGCTCTGTGGTGAGCACTTGTCTAGCAAGCTAAAGGCCCTGGGTTCAACCCTCCAGTACTGCCAAGAAAAAAAAGGAAGAAAGAAAGGAAGAAAAATGGATGGAAAGAAGGAAAGGAGGGAAAGAAAGACAGTTATATGAAATCCAAAGAAATTTTGTTACTTAAAATATATGTAACAGAAATAACCAAATTTTCTTGTCAATTATATCACTGTGGTAAGTGAACTCTCATCAGATTTTAACCACGTGCCAGGCACACAATCTTATTTATGTTTAAACCCATTGTTGCAGACACTGCATCAATCTATGTATTGGAGGGTTTTCCTGTTTAGCATAGAGACACCTATTAAGGACTGTACTTAGTTTCTTGGTATTATGTTCTAGATAGCTTTCATAATAGTCTCCTGATGTGTTGTATCCCCTGAAGAGTTACAAATGGGGCCAAGCATGGTGGCATACACCTGAAATCCCAGTAATTAGGAGACTGGAACAGAGGAATCATGATTTCAAGGCCACCCTGGGTACATAGTGAGTTTGAGGCCAGTCTGGACTACACAGCAAGACCCTATCTCAAAACACAAAACAGAAAGAGTAATAAATGTTTCTATGCAGTCATTCTTTATACTCCAAACTCAAAAAAAGTGAAGCATAAAAACAAGCCCAACTAATTTGGCATTGTACATTGTGATACCATCTTTAGACCAAGTTGGGTAATTTTAGTGGGGCCAGAAAGTCCTATAAGTGCTCAAAATTTCAGTTAATCTTTCAAATTTTGAGAGGCTGGCCAAATGGAGGAAATTATTAAATGAAAGTGACCTAAAGCTGCCTCTCTCATTAGGGAACAGTAACCTATCTTAATATGTCAACAAACCACAAACTGAGAGTTTATTCTTGGAACAAATAGCTGAGTAACCAGGTGTTCAGTCCATCATAGGCTGCAAACTGACCCAAAATGTACAAAGGCAGTAAATAAACTGTAACCAGTCAAGCTATTTCTTTCTTTCTTTTTTTTCTTTTTTCCGGTACTGGACGTTGAACCCAGGGCCTTGCGCTTGCATGCTCTGCAAATGCTGGATCACTGAGCTGTACCCCTGGCCCACTGTTTTACTTTTTGAGACAGGGTCTCACTAAGTTACACATATTGCCTCTGGTCTCAAACTTGTAATCCTTCTGCCTCTGCCTCCGGAGCCACTGGGATCACAGGCGTGCACCACCGCGTGTGGTTCCAATCAAGCTATTTCTGAATCTCACTCTCTTGTTCTGTCTTGTAGATACTGCCTGGGCACATTCATGGGTGGAGCTTTTTGAACCTTTGCTAGTACTGGCGCTGAACAGTTCTAAAACTTTGCACAAAAACTGCTAAAGTTAACTTGTCTAATCTTTGGTTTTTAATAGGTATTAGAAAGTACTAACAGTCAACTTTTAGAGGAAATTCCCTGGACACTCTAAGAAAAAGTGTTTCTAATTCATCTGCACTTGAAGAGCAACTGATTCTAACTGCACTACTTTGCTTCAAAGGAAAGGTGAGCCCCTTGCCCAAAGAGGGGCAGTCCAAGATGAAGGGCCATGGTGAGCATGGGAGCACAAGAAGGACCTAGTACAAGCAGAAAACCCAGTTCACTGGCTCTAATCAAATTACTTCAGTCCTTCAAAGGACTTGCCTCCAGCCGTCCCACTGTGGGATCCTGTCAGATCTCATAAAGCTAAGCTGGGCCTGGTTAGTACTTGGATGAGAGACCGCCTGGGAACACCATAGCTGTAGGCTTGGAAGAAGGACCTGACAACCCACTCCCAAAAAACACTCAGCCATTGAAAACCCTATGAATAGCAGAGAAGCACTGACAATAGTGTTTCGCCTGTTGTAGTAGGGTCGCTATAAGTGGGACACCGACTCCATGGCACCTAATGACAGTAACAAAGGACTTAGAAGACCTGGCACACAGTGAGGGTTCACCAAACATCTACAGTGATTTTTTTCCTCTCCCCTCCCCCTATCAAAACATTCTGGCTCAGAGTCTCAAAGCTAAGTGATCAGAAGTGACTCTCCTCAGAAGACTCACCCTTTCCAATTCCCCAGGATCACAACTGTCAAGAGATAAAGGGGAGGTTTCCACAAACGAATTGAGGGATAGCCCAAAGGTCTGGCAAAAACCATTTCTAGCCTTGCACTTTGCTCCAAGAAAAACATTTAAGATTCTGAACAGATAGTTAAAACAGGATCGTGGGCAAAGTAAGAGATGTTGAGGTTTTATCAGTTAACCAGCTATGTAACTCAGGAAAAAAAAATCACTTTCCCCGCAGTACCTATTCTCTACCGGCAAAATTATACAGGTTGGCTGAATTTGGTAGGGTTTTCAGGAAAAGGAAACATCAGAAAAACAGCTTTTTTATGTAATGAGAGGTGTGGAGGGCAGTGGCTAAAAACCCGGACAACCCCTGTTGTGTCTCCCTATCCCCTAGAACAGTTTGCAGCAACTGGAAAACATTTAGGAAAGTAAATTTCGGACTTGACTTGATTAGAATTGTGCCCATATGTAAAGATGACACAACTGAGCCTAGGGAAATTAACCAAAGGGCCCAAGATCACACGATATGCAGGTGGTGAGGGGGAGGCTCTGGCTGGGAAAGCCAGGTTCCCCACAGGAGCCCTGGGCGCCCTCAGCCTGGGAAAGTTTCAGCCCCAGCTCTCACCAGCCCCAGGAAGGCGGCACACAGGACCACAGTAGTGAACCAGCGCAGCACGCTCCCCGCCGGGCCTTTCGGCTTCGACACCGCCACCACTTCCAGCTCATTCTCCGCCGTGGTCTGGGCCTTCAGGAGCTGCTGCCCAGCAGCCGCAACCCCGGCCCCACGGGGCGCCAGTTCTGACTCCAGCTTGGCGGCTCCGCACGGGTGGACGTGCTGTCCCTGGGTTTTTCGGTTGGCCCTCTGGAGCTCTGAGATCCCGTCCTTCCAGGCCCGGAGGTCCTTCCTAGTGCTACTTGCCCCCAGGCACCATCCTGAGTCAGGGCCTCGGGAAGCTGGACTTTGGCCCGCGCCGGTGTTGCAATCAGCCCGCATTCGCGCTCCATCTTCCAAAAGCCTGCGCGGGTCACGTGGCGGAAGTGAGCCCACCTGCCGCGGACCGCGCCCCCGCTGGAATCGAGCGCGGTTGCCTGGGAAACCGGACACCGCTCTCCAGCTTCAGCACAGCTCAGCCCAGCCACCCACTAGCCGACTGGCGCGCGGTGTGGAAGGGAATTGGAAGCGCACTCTCGCCGCAGGCGAATCCAGAGGCACGAAGCGAGTCCTGGAGGCTCCAGCGTCTCTCCGGGGCGGGGCGGGCGGCCCCCGCCGGGACTTTGCCCAGGCACCTCTGAGCGCCCCCTGCGCGCTCCATCAGCGCCCACAGGAGCACCCCGGGAGCGGTCCCGCTGTGGGGACGCTCCAGCGGGCCCAGGGAACTAAAGCGGCTCTAAATCCAGCACATGCACCCCGAAGCAAGTTAAAGGACTTAATATGAAGCCTAGGAACAGTGTTAGATAGCAAGAAGTTACTACACATATGAGTAGGGCACCGTTTCCTTCTCTCACTGCTGCTGAAATGGCAGGAATCCGTGGAATTCAGTGTGAAACGGAATGTACTCTATGTCTTACAGCACGAGAGTCCCTGAAAAACAAAAAGTAGCACCACCAAATTCTGACCAGGAATAAGGATTCCAGAGAATTCCAAGTGCTAGGGTAATGATGCAAGTTCCAGAGAAGGTTGTTGTCGCAAGAACTAAAGAAAATTTCCCTCTCCCTCTCCCTCCCCCCCCCTTTCCTTTCTTCTTTCTTTTTGGTATAGTACCTCTGAGCAACAGCCCCAGCCCAAGACATTTTATTTTCAAGACCAGCAGATATTGACTTTATTCGGTCAACTACTTTTAAACGTTTGGTTCTAAAAACACCACCTCATGTACTTAGGCCAAGGGAAAGACCATTCGGTTTTCTGGATTAGGAAACACCCCACAATGAAATAATCCTTGCAACTGGTAGTCCTAAAATAGCGAGTGAAAAGGTGAAAATGCTATTTGCTAAAATCGACACCTGTTCAGAAATGAATCCGTTTTGAGAAGACAAAATGAAATGTGTTATGAAAGATCAGCTGCAGCTCCTTCTGTCCTCATCATGACAATGTCAGGAATAGCATTTCAAATATAGATACAACAATTGAAGGGACCTCAGAGGAATGAGATGCAGATGAGGTCTCGTTAAGTGAACAGATAATCAGTAATAGAAATACAATTTTAGAAGAGAACAAAGAATGTGGTAAAAGAGAAATGATCATATATTCAATTATGCAGCATTCTTACTGCTTACTAGTTGGCTGTTTACTGCTACAGGTAACCTAGCTCTCAAAAATAATGAATCTGCCAGGATCTGTGGTGCACACCTGTAATCCCTGTGACTCAGTAGATGGAGGCAGGAGGATCTTGAGTTCAAGGCCAGAGGCAGTCTACATAACTTAGCAAGACCCTGACTTAAAAAAAAAAAAAAAGAGGTGGGGGGGGAAGCCTACTAGTAGAGCACTTGCAAAAACATTTCCAAAGCCCTGGGTTCAACTCCTAGGTACTGCAAATAATAATAATAATAATAATAATAATAATAATAATAATAATATTAATATATTGACAGCTAGAAATAGAAAAGATTTGCTAAAAAAAAAATAAGATGACTGAAAACTACTATGAAGTAATATGGGTTAAGAGCTACAAAATGGAAAGTTCTGGGGTCACCTGGGGAGCAGAGAACACCCAAAGGTCTTGCCCTTATTATACATCTTTCCAAATTCCACCTTCACCATCTGAGGTGTCTTGGTCTGTCATTCGTCTTTCACTCCACAAATACTTGTTGAACTTTGTGTGCGAGTTTTCATGTGTACCGTCACAATTAATCATCACAAGAACTCTCTGAACTCAACCTCAGCCCCATTTAGAGACTGGAGAATAGGATTAAAGGATGGAGAGTATATAATAAATTGCCCAAGGTCAGTCAACAAATCATTGGCCTGAAATCAACAATGTAGCAGTAGCTCAAGAAACAAATCTGGGCTGGGTGTGGTGGTGCATGCCGGAATCTCAGCAATTTGAGAGGCAGAGGCAAGAGGATTGTGAGTTCGAAGCCAGAGGGAGCCTGCACAATTTACTGAGGTTTTGTCCCAAAATAAAAAAATGGGCTGGAGGTTCAGCCCAATGGTAGAGCACTTGCAAAGTATGTGCCAGGTTCTGGGTTCAAGCAAGTACTGGGGGGGAAAAAAGGAGGAAGGAAGGAAGGAAGGAAGGAAATAAATAAATAAATAAATAAATAAATCTGGGTCCAAAGTTGTGGTTTCAACCACCCACCTGGCCCAACTCCTGCAAATAATTCAAGCAAGACATATTGTACAAGTCTGAATAAAGTCAGACGAAGGAAAGGCCTTATCTGCCTAATTCAACTCCACCTTTGTTTCTTTTTGCTCTTTACCCAAGCTGACCAGAACCTCAAAGTGTATTTTTTTTATCATGTATCTGAAATGTTCTTTTCCACTTGATTACTTTCTGTCTTTCATACCACTTAGGCTCCCAGACTTCAAACCATAACCTTATCATCCTTGCAACCCAGCTCTGTAGAATCATTTATTTAGACATTATGCCTTCCCAGTTTACCTCAGAGGTGTCTCTTAACCTGGTTCCAACTCTACATTCATCCTACCTTGCATTTCGTCCTTTTCATTCCTTGTATCTGCTATTTAAAAAGCTTTCTAAAATATGTGTCTTGAAAATATCAGTGTGGGACTCTGGAACACCCAGGTAATGACAGATAGTAGGACTTTAAAAGTTAGGGTCAGCCATGCAGAAGAGAGGTAGGACTTTGGGATGTTTTCTATTTAGTTGAAACAATGTGTGCAAATTAATTAATTAATTAATTAATTTGCAGTACTAGGGGTTGAACCCAGGGCCTCACACTTGCATGCTTTGCAAGTGCTGGACCACTGAGCTACATCCTTAGCCCACTTTTTGTTTTAGTTTTTTGAAACAGGGTCTCGCTAAATTACGCAGACTGCCTCTGATCTCGAACTTGTGATCCTCTTGCCTCTGCCGCCTGAGCCACTGGGATTACAGGTGTGTGCCACTGCGCCCAGTGGTAAATTGATTTTTAACAGCAGGATTTGTACTGTGGTAGAAGTCAAAATAATATGAACAAAAGTCTGTGGGAACATGTGGAAAGGAGGAACTAATTCCACTTGGGAGACTTGTAAAATGCCCCACTAAAAAGAATATTTTATCTGGGTCTTTGAAGGGTAAGTAGAATTTGCCATAGGCACATAATTATTTCAAGTGAACAGCAACTGTTAGCACAAATGCATGGAGAAATCTGAGGACATGGAGTGTTTATGAGTCAGACAAATGCAAAATGCTAGGAAAACAGTGCATCCAAAAGAGAGTTTCTACCTTGATAGAGTTTTATAGACTACTATGGGACACTAATATGAAACAAATTATCACACAGAGTTATATAATTTAATAATTGTACTAAGTTTAATGAAGGAAAATACAAAGGCTATGGTTTATGAGAAACTGTTTTAATTTGGAAGGCTTGGGAAGGCATCTTTGAGAAAAGTTTGATATGGTTAAATAAAAGATAAATAAAACAGAATGGAAGATAATCTAGAACAGGTACATTAGGTCCACATTAGAAAGAGCTTTGGATGCCATACAGAGAAGTTTAGACTTGAGCAACTTACTTCTATTAACATACTGAGATTTAATACAACCAAAAATGTTTTTAGCAAACGTCAAATGTCACAATTCATCTTTATCACCTCAAATAAGCTCATGTCATCTTCGATTAACCTGCTCCCCCTTCCACTTGGTCATCTCTGTGAGGAGCCTGAAATCCTGCCTCAATACTTCCTTTTGTCTCCTCAACTTATCACTAAGTCCCATCAATATTACTTCTACAGATATCTCTAAAGTCAGGCCTCCTCTCTGCCAAAGAGCTAAATTACAACAAATTTAAAGATCTGTGTTGCCGTAGTCCAGCTACAGCCTAAGGATCCAGGGTTTCCCGAAGGCGGGTTGAGGAGTCGGCGATTACGGGTAACAGCAAACACAACAGCTCGGAGGCAGTGTGAATCTATTCCATTTATTGTTCGGATAGCTCAGTTTTTTATACAGTCTTTTTTTAGGCTTAGGTCATGTAAGTAGTAAGAATACGTGCAGGTCATGTAAGTAGTAAGAATATGTGCAGTTTTACATACATCTGGCAGTCATAATAGCAGTGGAGGGTCAGGCTGACCAGAACAGCAGCCTTTACTTTTTTTTTCTCTAGCTTGGAACCAAGGTCTGCCTTAGATAAGCACCTCTCGGTGTTAAAATTGTCAAGGAGGCTTTTGTACTGTAGGAACAGGCCTGTGTATTCTTTTAATTGCTCTATACTTTTTTTGTAAACCTTAGCTATCATAAATTGGGCCACTTCAATCCAATTAGGGGCTAACAACTCAGCCTGTTGCAGCTGAAGCATAAATCACTTAATGTTTGAGTTCCAGGGTGGAAGTTGCTGGTCAGCTTTAACTAAAATATTGTCCACATAACTTTTACAATTGGAGGTCATTACTTCTAACTCATTTGCAAATTCCCTCAGTCGTGTCATTCTTTCAGCATTTGTTTCATTAGAGTTTAATACAATATTAGTTATGAGTATTAGTAAAGTAATCATAACAATTAGAAGCAGTAATCCTATTCCTAGAAAGCAAAAAGCACATTTTCCTTTTCTCCATCCCCATCCATTTCTTGGAAGATGAGTTCCTTGAACCTCTCTTCCCCATATCCAGACCTTGTCAGACAATATGGTTAGAAATGGCTGTGGCACTGTGTAGCTTTTATTAGAGATTCTGGAGTTGGGCAACATTTCATCCTGTAAGGCAGAATGGGCATTTGGATGAGCTGAGCAGGAGTTGGCTTTATATGCAGTAAAAGGCTAAAAAAAGCAGAAATAGGAAAAACAGAAGATGGGTGCATTAAAAGTCACTTTTCCCGGAGTATTAAGAGAGATTTCCTTATCATGCCTGGTCAGGTAAACTGGGCCCCTTGTGCCTGGCTGCTGTGTTCTGACTGGTTATTGCCATCAGACTGTAACATCAGGAGGTAAGAGATCATATCTGATTTGGTCCCCAACATATCCTAGCACAATGCCTGACATATGGCGGTCACTCAAATTATTGGTGCCAAAATGACATGAATTAAATAATTAAAAATGTCCCTCAGGTTTGCCACTAGAGTTCCCTGGAGCCTGAGCAGTGGTGCAGACAGGAAGAGCTTGGCAGGAGGTAAAGTAAATGAGGACATTGAATGACCCTCTTCAGCCAGGAGGTCAGTTTACATATGGCAGCTTTCAATAAAGATGTAGAACAGCTCAGTGAGAAGAGCATAGGCTTGCAGTCATACAAACCAAATTTAAAGTTCAGCTCAATTTGTTAGTAACTTTAGAACTTGTTTTTTCTTTGTCAGTGTCTTGTTATGTAGCCCAGGCTAGCCTCCAACTCACCTTTAATTTCACTCTCTTTAAAGACTTTATTTCCAAATATAGCCACATTCGGAGATACTAGATACAGGGTTTCAAGTTATAAATATTTGAGGATGGGGGACAAAATTCAACCTATAACAATGTGTATGAATTAATCATGAGGTGGTGTGGCACATGCCTGTAATTCAATGACTCTAGAAGCTGAGGCAGGAGGATCACAGGTTCGAGGCTAGAGGAAGCCTGTGCAACTTAGTGAGACCTTGTCCCAAAAATAAAAAATAAAAAGGGGCTGGGGTGCAGCTCAGTGGTAGAGCCCTTGCCTAGCATATATGAGGCTCTGGGTTCAAACTCTAGTACTACAGAAAACAAAAGTACACACACACACACACACACACACACACACACACACACACGGTGCCAAAAATATGTACAGCTTGGTACAAAAACTTTCCATTTTGCTGTTTTAAGAATGCTTGGTACTAGCATTCATTTGATTAATACCATCTTTTGAGTGAATTTTATACTACATTGCTACCATAATTAAACTTCAAAAAGTAATAAGTAGATAATTCTCTTAAAACATATATACATTTTTTGCATCCCCAGTATATGTGAGAAACAAAATGATAAGGCTTTACAAATATAGTATCATTTAAATCTCAAAGTCAAAAGTACATGAGAGAGAGCCGAGAAACAGAGACATCAAATAATGAGATCAAGGGAAAACAAACTGTTAGAATGAGAATTTAAATCCACACAGACTCCAGATATTACCCTCTTGCCAGCTACAGTACCTGTGAGCCTTCTTCAGACATTCTGCTGGGTCTATTAAACTTTCCAAAAGGAGAGACACTGAACCGACTGTTGTAGTGATCTAGTAGGAAAGCACTATCCTACACCATTATCCTTTTTCACTCAAAGGTAGCATAGGGGCCTCAGCCAGTCCTCAGGTGTGACCTTGTGAACCATAATCTATTGTCGTATCTTTCTGGCCCCACAAGCAGCTTAACCGTGGTGAGGTCAGAACCCACTGACTTCATCCTCATTCACAACTAAGTCCTTGAAGATGAAGTAGGATGCAGGGATACATGGAGCCTGCTTCTCAGGGAGAGCCTTGGAGACCCTTCTATTCACACACTCCACTACACTTAGAGCTTGAAATCCTGTCCTATCCAGAGCCAAGGCTTTCTAGGAGGAGCCAGAAAAGGCCAAGCTTTCCACAGGGTCCCTGGCATGAGGCAAAGGTAAAGGAAACTCCCTACCCTGAGTAGAGTGCACAGCTGGAAACACAGGTCACTCACAGCAGAGATGGTAGCAGTCAAGGACACATGGAGTGTCATTCATTACACCTCTTTAGATAAGAAGAGGACAGTGTGGTCATTTAGTTTCTCTCAGTTTCAACTTTCCCACTTTAAACACTGTCTTTTCCCAAGTCTCATAAAGTGTGAAGAGGAGTGGGGAGATAGTGGCACACCTGAATCACACTCCCAGTTAGAAGCACTGAACCAGATTCTCACTATTCTTGTTTTAAATAAGTGAGAAAAATGGCCATGGTCACTGACAGCAGGTTTTTCAGATATGGGCCCTATAGAGAAGAGAAGCAAAAGAGGGGCCTCAGTTTCTGCCTGACATCCTACTTAGGAAACAACCTTTCCACTTGGAAACAGACATCTGTAATTGTCTCCACTAGGAAACAATATATGTACTCAGGCATGCAGCTAGTAGAAGCCTCATTGGTGGACTGGAAACTTTGTAATGAGATCATATACTTCTTAAGGGAAGCTAAGGGCCACGGATGCTACATGTCATTTGCCAAACATCTGTGTCAAATGAAAATACTACTCTCATTTTGAGAACCCAGTAAAGTAATCACATGCATTTGGGGCACTCAAAATCTAAATGTGATTTGGGAGGCTGAAGCCGGAGGATCTGAAGTTCCAGGCTAGCCTGGAGTACATAGCAAGACCCTGCCTCAAAAACAAAAAATCTAAATGTGAGAATATTCTTGATTAATTTCTGAGGGAGAAACTCCAAGCTTACTTTTAATCATCAAATAAGCAACTAATGACATGAATCTTAAACCAACATCAGTAGCCATTTATATCAATACCTTATGCAAGCAAATTTTTGTAGGATAAAAAGTCATTAAAGCAGTGAATTGACTTAAATTCAGATGTAATAAATCCATTTAGATAGCTCCTACATTTTTGAGGACCAAGTACTAAAAGTGAGCAGTGCAAACTTACAAAGAAGGGCCTGCAGAAAGTCTGGAATTGGTTTTGGTTTTGGCTAAATTTCCAGAAATAGAATTATCTGTTCCCTTAACTTGATGAAGCAGCAATGGAGGTAATAGAAAAGAGAAGACCTCTGTTCTTGGCTTCTATTTACAGAGAGTGCACAGAATGTCAATCACCTGCAAAACAGCATGACTTAACCACGCTGTAAATAAGCCTAAAAATCCCTCAGACCAGCAGAAGTTCCAGTTTCTGCATTCTCAAAGACACTGGCTCTCAACCTTGGTAGATAATTATACTTACCAGGAAGAACTTTTAAAATATCAATACTCAAGCTCCACTGCAGACCAGTTAAGTTGGTATTTAAGTAAAAGTGCTGGCATCGGTAGTTTTGAAACACTGCCAGGTGATTCTAAAAGCAGCAAGGGTTAAAATTCACTGGAGAAAAGACTTATCATTAGTACAGGGGACAAGAATACATCGTGCATCACATTTTTCTTTGGGTTCTTTCCCTCCTTGAGCTTTTGGGATCTGGAGGGTACAGAAGCAAAATGTCACTTTACCCGGCTTCATTATCACTAAGCTCTCCTCATATTAAGAGTCCAGGGAAAAAAAAAGCAGTTTGCATTTCCAGATAAAACTAAAATGATAATGTCATGGAACTGGTTCTGATCCAAAGATTAAACTTTGAATATTCGCCACAGACCTGATTGCCTTGCAAAAGCAATCATATCCTTGGTGGTAGTGGTGCTGCTGTTGTTATTTTGGTTTTGCTGTACTACATCTAAAGATTTTTTGTGACCTTGTGAGCCTGATAATCCTACAAGGCATATTTCACCATACTGTTTCTCCACCATGAACACAATGATGCAAATTCAGAAAGTTGGCAGTTTTTAATTTTTCCTTCAAATACTTATGCTATTTACTTAGCAAGCAAGCTCTTCTCTTGTTTACCATGCAGGTAAACTTTCCTTTCTGAAATTCTTCTGTCTTTGAGTCATTCTTCAGCAAGGAAAAAGCCCAGAGGGTGTTTGGATGAAAACAGGACACTCTTCCCCTGGGGGTGGGGGTAGGGGTGGGGGGTAACGTTTTCTACCAGTGATAAGGAACAAGGTTGAGAACTGAGAACCTGTTCAGTTAGCCCCAGGAATAGGGAACTATAAACCAAAATCTAGGTCAGACATAAACATATCCTCTTGGCTGTTCAGAACAAGTCTTGATGTTGGTGTCAGACTACTTTACTAGAGCCTTCTTTGGCAGGTTTTAGCAATCAATATTAACCTCATCTGCACTGCGTGAAGTTTTTTTTTTAAACAAAGCTGCAAATGAAGCATGACCCCAAAGGCATATAAAAATACTGAAAATGTGCATACACACAGCAAGGGACCAAGAGCTCGGCTATATGAATTTCTGAAATTGCATTACAACCATTACAAGCTTTACTGGCTGTTCAGCTAGTAGGAATGATGTCTATTACATCTTACTTGAAATGGTAAAACGTGAACTCAGTGAAGACAAGGATCTCATCTGTCTCCTCATGTTTTATTCCTGGGACCTTGATTACTGTACATGTAAATGCTCAGGTAATATCTGTTAAACAAGTTAAACACACAAATTTTGAAACTTTTTGGTCCATAGAGATGAAAGATATAATAATATCTCCTGCAAACTTGGAATCCACTTATAGCTCACTCAATTGTAACTGCTACTCTCTTAGGACAGCACCTTTCTCATTTTCTTGGTAAAAATCAAAGGGTCTGACCAACCTTGCCAAGTAGACTCTTCTAAAATATTCTCAAGTTGATTGGGATTTTGTTTTTCCTTTGCAATTAAAATGATGAACCAGGCCTTCAGTCCCATCGCCTGCCAATGCCATTTGGCCATAAATTAGCAATACCCACAGAGCCCCAGCACTAACCTGGTATAGAGGAGACAGTTGATCTTCCTTTCCCATATAAAGACTCCTGCTTTCAGAGCGATGGGACTAAGAGGGTAGAGGAGGCAAGTCTCTGAAAAGGAAGCAGAATCCATCCAAGGAAAACCCATTGAGAGGCTGACTAGCAACACCTAAGACTAGACTCAGTAAGAACAATGGAATCTACTCAGGTCTTATACGTTCCTCTGGATTTTGGAACAGAAATATAGAGAAGATGGAGCAATTGGGAGGAAGGAAAGGGAGTAGTTCCACAAAGGACCAGAGCTGCTGTGACAGAGGCACAGAACAGCCTGGTCCATTGTTACCTGACCACATACCATTTGCTCTAAGGCTGTCAGAGTGATCTGTGTGTTTGTAAACAAAGGAGTGGAAGACACAGGGTCATTCTTTTAGCAGAAAATTGGGATTAACTTCCTCAAACACAGATAAGGATAGCTGGTATTCCAAAGACAAGAAAGGAAGTTCATTTTAGCTTAGTCTGCAATGCCTAGAGCATGGTAAGCTCTCAAAATCAAATACAGAAAAAAAAATAAATAAATAAAACACAGCCAGACATGGTGACACATGCCTGGAGTCCTAGCAACTTGGGAGGCAGAGCCAGGAGGATCTTGAGTTCAAGGCCAGAGGCAGGCTGTGTAACTTAGTAAGACTTCATCTCAAAATAAAAGATGGGCTGTGGGTGCAGCTCAGTGGTAGAACACTTGCAAAGTATGTGTGGTGGTCCTGTCTCCAAGTACTGCAAAAAAAAAAAAAAAAAAAAAAAAAAAAAAAAAAAAAAAAAAAAAAAAAAAAAAAAGGAAACATGACAAAAACATTTGAGGTAAGATGCCTGATACAACCTTTCTTTGAGTTTATTTCCTCATTGTGTGGATGATATTGAAGTAATTATAATAGGCCAGAAGTTTGCCTACTGTTTGAAGCAATACTTTATTTCTCTATCCTCTTCCTATAGGTGGTGCCTTATGGTTAAAAAGAAAATAGGACAAAATCTAAGCCAAATAATAAAGCACACCAAGAGTTTAAAAATGGACTTACTATATGACCCCCCAATGGGTGTAATATCCCAAAAGAATTGAAAGCAAGGCCTCAAAAAAGTATTTGTATACCCATGTTCGCAGCAACATTATTCACAAGAGCCAAAGTGGAAAGCTAAGTGCCCCCCCACAGATGAATGGATAAACACAATGTGGAATATACATACATGGGACTATTATTCAGACTGAACAAGAAAAGAAATGCTGACACGGGTTACAACATTGATGAACCTCGAAGACATTATGCTAAGTGAAAGAAGCTAGTAACAAAAGGACAAATACTACATGGTACCACTTATATGAGGCACTTGTGAGGCACCTAGAATAGCCCAAACATAGAGAATGCAGGATGGTGGTTGCCAAGGGCTGGTAGGTGAGTAGGATGGGTGGTTAGTGTTTAATGGGCACAGAGTTTTCAGTTTTTTAAGATGAAGAGTTCTAAGGATGGATGGGGTAGTGATGGTTGCACAACGATGCAAATGTGCTTACCGCTGAGCTGTATACTTGAGATGGTTAAAATAGTAAGATGTGTGGATATTTTATCACCATTAAATGTTTTTGAAAAATATACAAGCATCTTATGCTTCCAACAACTTGCTACTCTTGTCATCTAACAACTTCAAAACCTTTCTCCAGGCCACCCATTAACTAACCTACAACTAAATCATCATAGGGAAACTGCTATAAATTTAGAGGCCAGATACCAAATGGATTCTGAAATTAAACACCTAAGCCCAAAGGAAGACACAAAAATATGTTAGCATTAATAGTCAGTGCAAGAACCAAAAGATAGGAAAATGCACAGATCTCATTCAGAGATCCAAAAGAAATAAGCAAGGCCAAAATAGAGGACAAGAGAAGAGATACTTAAAGTCACTCACATAAAGAAATGGTGGAAAATAAAATAAAATTTTTTGATGACAAACATACAAACTGATAAAATTTCAAATCATCAAACGTGAAACTATTTATACCTAAATAAAAGTCCAATTCAAATTCAACATAGCTCAAATATCAACTGGCCAAAGTATGTTTAAAAGAAGCTTAAATCCTCCTCCTCACAACCAAGGTCACCAGCCTCAGTTTTCTTCCTTTGCTTACAGGGAAGCCCAAACCTTCCATGTTTAGACTGCAAAGTACCCTGTGCACTACCATGACTCACTTGAAAACAGGCCCTACTTAAAGGCAATGACAATTTACATTATCCCATTTGACAAAGTATCTATATAACATTTCTGATCCTATATACTTGTTAGCTTCCAAAGCAACAGGAAATAAATCCTTCTTGAAAATATCTTCTATAATTATTTGATTCCTTGTTTCTCCCTCTAGGGCTCTGTGGTCCACTATGACAGCCCCTAGCAAATGCAGTTATGTAAATTTACATTTAAATTAAACTGAACATGCATTTATTATCTTACTAGCCATATTTTGAGGGCTAACTTCACCCCAAATGTGGCCAGTAGTACTACTGGGAAGTGCATATATAGAACATGTTCATCTTCCCAGAAACTTATACTGCCCAGAACTGCATTAGAGGGGAAGCTTGATTACAAAACAGGAGGTACTCCAGAAATGTGAAAAAAATGGTCATCAGTCAATGTGGTAATGGAAAGGACTGAAGAGAACTGTGTTAGAGCCCTGAAACATGTTTACGCAGGGTGTGGTGTGCATAGTGTATGACCCTCTCTCTCTCTCTCTCTCTCTCTCTCTCTCTCTCTCTCTCTCTCTCTCTCTCTGTGTGTGTGTGTGTGTCTGAGAGAGAGAGAGGAGGGCACACAGGGACTGTAGACTTGTAAAGATACACAGATTTAGAAAAGTTAGAACTCCTGAAGCAGTGAAGAATTCTATGGTTCTCCAAAAAGGACTTTGCTACTGAGTGTGATTCATGGAGGAGCAGCACCCCATTATCTAGGAGCTTGCTAGAAATGTCACAACTCAATCCTTTCCTCAGCCCTACTGGATTAGACTCTATTTCAATAGTCACCATTAAAGTACAAGAAGCACCACAGTCTCTGCCCTTCTAGAATGTGTAAGTATCCCCTGTGCAAGGAACTTAAAAAAGAAAAAAAAAAAAAAAAACACCAAAAACCTACATCCAAATGTATGTGAATCTATAATAATTTCAGTAAAAATTCCAGTGAAAAACAGGAACATTTGAGGGGCTGGGAGTCAGCACGGTGGCAGAGCTCATGCTTAGCATGCGCAAGGCCCTAGTTTCCATCTTAAGCACACAAAAAATCTGTAAACATTTTTTTTTTCTTTTGTGGTACTGGCAGGCTGAACTGAGGGCTTCCAACATATTTTGCAAGTGCTTTGCCACTGGGATGTACCCTCAGCCCCTTTTTTTATTTTTTAAAATTGAGACTGGGTCTTGCTAACTTACTCAGTCTACCTCTGAGCTGGAACCTGTGATCTTCCTGCCTCCGCCTCCTGAGTTGCTGGGATAACGTGTGCGCCACTACACTCAGCTCAAACTTTGAATCATACCTTAATCTTTTCTGTATCCCTTTCCTACCACTTCTACCTCCACTCCACCTCTGCAGTGTGGGAAAACATTAAATACACATGTAATATCCATTGGTTTCTCTCTCGCTCGCTCTCTCTTGCACCCTCATACACGCCCCCCAAACACACACATCACTATGAATAAACAAGTGGCATTTAGCAAACATAGGTACAGAGCACCCTAAAATTATGTATCTACTTACACAAAGAATTTCAAGCTCTGTTCTCATCACATAATTTCAGTGGTAGGGTTGAGTGGTACATTGGCTGGTCCAAAAATTCTGGCTATGATAAAGCTGTCCTGGTTACTCTGTGAATCCACCTGTAGCATAATCATTTTAGGTGTAATCTGCATTTCACAAGTTTCTCAGAAGTGTGCTGCTACCTTGGTCATCTCTAAGTTATGGTGTTGTTTTTAAAACAAACTATAGGCATCCAAACTAATAACCAGTTCATTAAATGTAATGTCAATGTATTTTAGATGCAAAATTCACATTTGTTTCTGATATTTTACCTTCCAAGAGGAAAAATATTTGTTCTCCTTTATACTTTACTTAGGAAGTTAGGTTGATGAGAAATGTAAGAACCTCTCTAGGTTTATAAGTGTTTAAGATTATGGATATACTTATTTGTTATCCCTTATTTTTATGTATTTCCCTAATTTTTACCATAATCTATTATACCTTTAGTACGTTAATGATAAAATCTGATTTTAAAAAAGATTTTAAAAAAATGACATTTTTACAAAATGTTCTGAAAATGTCCCTGGATTTTACTATAAAATAGTTAAATTCAAACTGAAATTGACCTCTTTCCCTCATTTTCAGCTGTATTTGAACAGATTAAAAATATAGTAATAAAAGATTTTAAATGTCCAGGAAAAAAAGACATAAGTATGAATTAGCTCATCCGGTGTTCCACAAACAAAACAAGTCTCTCATGTGAGGTTTTTTTGGCCGTCATGGAGCAGTTTATCCCCACCTTAGTACACTCAGTGAACTGTACCAATAATCACTCTCAGTGACTTCTGAAGAGAGTTTTTTTTAAAAAAGTCCAGTTCATAGTTTTTAGAACTTTTGAGAATTTTGATTATGCCCTGAACATGGCAGGCACACCCTATGGTGTACCCCAGGGACGCATATCTCTGTTCTGTCCTCTACCCTTAGGCTTGGGTAGAACCAATCACTAACTTCAAGCCAACCAAAGGTGGTAAAGGTGGTTGGGATACTTACATTATCTTATATGTGACTCCAGATTGGCAGGCTGGCACAGGAGATTCTCCTGCTGGCTTTGAAGAGGCTGCCACATTGAGGGGCAAATGGCAAGAAACCACGGGAGTCCTGCAGGAGCTGAGAGTGGCGCTCGGCTGGACAGTAAGCATGAAGCAAAGACTCCAGCCTACAACAGTGAAGCACTTGGTATTTCCAACAAGCACATGTCCCTGGAATTGGTGCCCAAGTTCCAGAAAAGAATGCAGCTGTATGTGACCATGATTGCTTCCCTGTGTGACTTATAGTAAACAGTTAGGTCATGCCTAGATTCCAGAACCATAGAAATATTATATAATAAATTATGTTGTTTTAAGCTGCTAAATTTGTGATCACTTATCACTCAGTATTAGAAAACTCGGGTATTGGCTATTTGTATTTCAGCAAACAGAAGAACTGGGCATTTAGACAAATGCTGATATTTCAAATTAAACTAAGTCTTCCTTTCAATAGGGGAATACATTTTCAATCTTTCACAATGCCTATTGTCTCATATTACTGCTATAGTTTAGATCTTTATGGCCCCCAAGGCCTACGTGTAAAAGGCTTAGTCCCCAGAGCAGTACAATTTGTAGGTGGTGGAATGTTTAAGAGGTAGAGCCTAGTGGGAAGTCATCAGGTGATTGGGGCGTGCCCTTCAAGAGGAATTTGGAATACTAGCCCCTTCCTCAATCTCTTTGGCTTCCTGGCCATGAGGTAAGTGGTTTTGCTTTGCGTGCACCCACACTATGAGGTTCTACCTTGACACAAGCCCAAAAGCAATGTGACCAAAAGTCATGGACTAGAACCTTCAAAACAATCCTTTTGTCTTTATTTATTGATTATTTCAGATAGTTATTATGGTAATGGGAACTGTTTAACACAGAAAATTTGTATTGAGAAGTTGGATATTGGCTGTCACTATATGGCTGATAATATAGAAGAGTTTGGGGGATTTTTAATGAAAGAAAGCCTGCAATGTTGTTAGCAGACCTTATTAGGTGATTCTGGTGAAGCCTCCAAAGACCAGAATGTGATAAGAATGTGGACTGTAAAAGTGATGCTGGTTAGATTTCAAATGGAAATGAGGACTCTGTGGGGAATTTGACTGAAAGCCACTCTGTTACACTGTAGTCAAAAAAAAAAAAAAAATTGGAAACATTTTTTGTCCAGGCTCAGATTTTGTGGGAGATTGAGTTTAAAGATGATGGACTAGTTTACTTGGTAGAGGAGATTTCAAGTCAACAAAGCATCTAGGCAGTGTCATGGGTATTACTGGCTGCTTTTAGCTAACTTTTCAGTGAGAATTAGGAGCAAATGGGAACAGAGCAAAAAGATTTTTAAAATTCACAGCTTAGCCAAAGAAGGAGAATGTATAACTTTAAGTGAAGATGGGTCAGGTTATTATACTACCAAAAAAAGGAGCCAAGGGCTTTTTATAGAGACAATAGGAAGGATGCTTCAGGAGCATCCTGAAATCTGCAGACCCACTCCACCAAAGGCTCAAAGGTGAAGAAATTAAAATGTATTCCAAATACTTTCCTTAGAAAAAAGACCTGTGGAGTACAATGGGTGCCCCCAAGTGTCTAAGTATTGGTTTCCCCATGTTCAGCCAGCCAGGCACTCAGAGGCTGCTGAAGGCATGGTTCAAGTGGACCCAGATACAGCTCATACTCATGACAGACTTCAGCATTGTCCACTTGATGCTGGGTTTGCAGGCATGCAGAATAAGTTATGTGGTCATTGAGGATTCTACCAGTATTTCAAAGGAAAGCCTGTGAAACCAGGTGGTAAGCAGCAGAATCATAACCCCTGCAAGCAGCCCCTCACAGAGCAATGCATGGGACGTGGGAATGAAGGCAAAGCAGTGGAGACCAAAGGACAGTAGAGAGTAAGGAACACGAAATACTTGACAAGGGAAACTGTAGGCAATGAGAAGAGGTAGCCCAAGAATGTGGCCATGTGGGCTACAACCAGCAAGGCTAATAGGGATGAGGTAGCTCAGGTCATAGGAACCCACAGTGTACCCAGTATTCTGGACATGGAGCTATTGGATATAATATATGTTCTCCTCTGTTTAGATCTTGCTTTGGTCTGATCCCTCCTTTCTATTCTCCATCCCTCCCTTTTGAAACTAAGGTTTACCCTGTGACTATCCCACCATTGTATCAAGGAAGTATATCACTTTCTTTTTGGTGTGTGTGTGTGTGTGTGTGTGTGTGTGTGTGTGTGTGTATGTGTGTATTGCTCATCTCAAGGAATTGATCTCAAGACCTTGCACATGCTAGCCAACTGCTTTACCACTAAACTATACCCCAAGGCCTCATTGTGATTTTTACAGGGGCTCACAGCTAAGAATTTGCCTTCAATCTCAGAGGAGACCTTGGACTTTGACTTTTGATAAATATTGGAATAGTTAATACTTTGAGGTAGACTCAGTGCATTTTGGGTGAATGGGCAGTGCTCAAGAAAGTGATATGGACACAAGCCTTTTTGTGGCCAAGGGGAATATCAGCTTGGATCTTGAACATTCCTCAAAGGACTTTTTGTTAAAGATTTGATCCCAAGAAGTGGTGGAGTCTGTAACAGGTGGAGCCTATTGGACTTGGACTTTTGAGGAATACTGAAAAACTTAAGATGTTGGAGACTCTTCGAGTATGACTGAATGCAATTTTCACTGTGAAATAGACATAGTCTTTGAGGGTCAGGGGCAGAATACCATAGTGTGGCTCTTAAGTGTCCCCAAAGGCCCAACAGTAAAAGGCTTGGTCCCAAAGTGGAACCTTTAGAAGTGGTTGAGCTTTAAGAGGTAAGGCCTCACAAGAAGTCTTTAGGCCATTGGGGTTGTGTCCCTTAAAAAGACTAAGGACCCTGATCCCTTTCTCATTCTTTTATGCTTCCCAAACATAAGATAAGCGATTTTACTCCATCATGTACTCCTGCCTTAATATGCTGCACTGCCACAGACCCAACCAAAAGCAATGGAGCCAAGCAGTCATGGATTGGAACCTCTTAAACTATGAGCCAAAACAACCCTCTTCTCTTTGTAAGTTGATTATCTCAGGTGTTTGTAAGAGTTCCAGAAAGCTGATGAACACAATGGCCATTCACATTTTGTTTTGTGGAATCCAAGTGAATTTTCAAGAGTGGATTTCTAAATTTAATCTATCTTCTTATTACCATGCTTCTTTCCTGGAGCTCTATCTTCTGCCCTTTAAAACTAGATACTGAAGAGGGAAGGATCTAGCAAAAGGAAGAAATGGTGGGAGATGAAAGAAGGGAAAGGAAGAACAAGGAGGAGCGAGGAATGAGAGAGAGGGCGACCTCAAAGTAAACAGCCCAACTTTAATAGTTTGGGAAATAATTATAGTAATACCAATAATACCAAAGAATGGTAATAATACAAATGGGCTAGAAAATTCATGTAATATTACTGACAATGTAAAAAGATAGACCACTACAGAAAAGGTTTTGACCCTAAACATAATTGCAATCCAAGGATATATAGAAAAATATTCCCACAAAAACACATGCAAGTGGAAGAGAAGCCTTTGGTGGGGGAGGGGGATGGAGGGAGGAAGTGCACAAGAGGGTAAGGGGAAACTAATCTGTGCAATGTACAATAAAATCCATATATGGAAATGTCACAATGAAATGCATGTCAGAATGAATCACATTAAATTAAACATTAAAAATTTTCCAATAAAAAAGTAGGTACTGAAAATAGAATCTGTGTTTAATAAGCTTCACAGTGGCTACATAACTGCTTCTGCTGAGGGCCCATTATTATATATTAGGTGCTGTCCAGTCGTGTCTGACTCATAGTGACCCTCAGAGGGTTTTCAATGGCTGATTGTTTCGGTATTGCCTTGGGAGTGGATTGCCACATCTTTCTCCCACTGAGGGTCCATAGCTTGAGGAAAAACAGTAAATGCAGAAGTATTTTCTAAGCCCTTGGTAAAGGAAGCGTATAGTATAAAAAGACCAACAGGCTTTTTCTGTCAGTTTGTCCACCAGCCCTCCAAAGATGTTTGGTTATTAACATGTCAGTGTGCTGACAGGCCTATAAGGTGAAGGGGCAGTGGTCACAAGGTGCTGTATTTTACTTAAGACAAACCAAAGCAATTTTTCTTCAAAAGCAAACTTATAAAAATTAGATAAGAAAAAGCAACAATGTTACAATTAGGTTGAAATTAAATGTTATTCAGCATAAAACTAGGGAAGAAAAACAAAATCTGTCACTAATTCTAGTCATATATCAAAGGATAGTATGTTAGCTCTCCTTGCTGTAGTAGAAAAACAATTGAAATAAACATGAGGGAAGAGATTTATGGAAGGTTCACAGAGGATCAGTCCATTATGGCAGTAGGCAGGAATGGCTACATCTGACAGCAGGGCCTGTGGCAGATGACCTCAGAGCATTGTGGGACAAGAGGCAAAGAACAATGAGGGCCACAGGGTCTGGGTAAAAACCTCCAAAGGCTTTCCCCTAGTGATTCACTTCCGCAAGCTGGATCCCACCTCCCAAAATTTCCATAGCCTCCACAAACAGAAGCAATTGGTGACTGAATTTAAAGCACATGACCCTTGAGGGACATTTTATACCCAAACCATGACAGAGGGCCACCCCAGTTTTGCCACACTCAAATGAAGTACCATTTCTAATCCCTGACTTCTAGGCCACCAAGCCACCTTCTGATCTTTACTTTGGTTTCTGAGGTATTTCAAACTCAGGGAAGAGGATCCCTGCAGGGTGGCTGACACAGGTATTCCAATCCCTGGAAAAGACTGCCTTGCTGTAAATTAAAATTGTCACCTGTTTACTGTGCCTATGATGTAATTACTGCTCAAAACCACTGAGGATCAAATCGTTAAACAGGAAAGCACAGGCTCAATCTCTAAGGTAGTCTAAAGTCCTCAAAAGATCTTGTCCACAGCTCTACAATGAATATAATAACTGTAATAGCTTCTAAAATAAAAAAATAGAGTTCTGGGTTAAGATAGATCAGAAGCTTCCTCCATGTGACTCCATGAGTGAGAAGAGTCAGGGTAACAAAGGACAGAGTGTATCACAAGACAAAGAGAGGGAGAGCATTGGAGTGGGGGATGGGTGATGCCATAACTACCAGGTAAGCCAGGGAGCCCAGATGACAACAGACTGACAACCCTAGCCACAGGATAAGCCCACAGTTTTTGGTGGCTTTAAATCCAGTTGGGGAATTTGGTGTGACAGTGATTCCTACTATGGCAGGCTAGGATTAAGGAAGAAATCAGTTCCATCACTACCCACCTCTCATAGTGATACCATCCTAAGAGGGGCCTATTTGAGACTGAGCTACTCTGCGAACCTGAAAACAAGAAACAATAGCAAGTCAAGGAGCCTGGGGACACTGCGCCACAGTGTCTGGGTGGGAGATGGCCCTGAGAGGCAGTTGTGGTGAGGCGGAAGGTCAGGCACAGAGCAGCTGAAAGGTTGAAGCAGTGAGCTTTGCTGTGAGGGGCACAGTGGTCCGTGGCCCAATCCTCTGTGGAAAGGAGTGAGCCCCACCCACCTGAGGATTACTGCGGAGACTGAGAGTTCAGAACCTATGGCCAGTAGATTGTTTGGCCTCTCCGGCTCCCTCTGGGTGCTGCCCAGTGGACTGATATCTCTGTGCCAGGTCTAGCGGATCACTAGATTCCCCCAGTCTCTTACCTCCTGCAGAGTGGTTTACTGCTGTGTAGGATCTGAAAGCACTGGGACTGACAGACAGGGCCACATTCCCTTGGTTCTCCCACCTCCCGTGCAGATCTCAGTGCTGTGTTTGCTTCCCACACTCTCCAATGCACTTGGGGGACAGCTCTCGGCTTAAACATGTACCACCCTTGGGTGCACATATTGAAACAGATGGGACCTTTTCTGGGCTGCAGACTGCAACGTTCATTGGAACCAGCAGGGGCTTTTATACACAGAGAAGGGAAGCTAAAGGGAATGCAACCCTGAAGCTGACAATGAACCCTAAATTACCCTGGGCTTAAGCCTCCATATAGTCCCTGCGTGAACAGTAGGAGCTACAGTAGACTTCCTCTGTGACTCACTACCCCCACCAAGTGGCAGATTCCAACATTACAGTCTGGTTTTTTTAAAAACGTTTTTTAACTATATTTTTCATATTTATGGTTTTATATTAAAAAGTATTTTATGTTGTTATTTTCATTTCTCTTCTTACCTTTACCTAATTTTTATGTATTTTTATTACCTTGTAGCCAAATTTTTTATTTTCTGTTCTTTTCCTTTTTCATATTCTTGTTTTTCTTTTCTTTAACAATGCTGCTGCTTTATTTTTTCCCTTTCTCTGCTCCCTTTTTTATATCATTCACTCCATATTATTACTTTTACCTTAATTAATCTCTAGCTTCATAGGTTATTCTACATTATTTTTGCCATTTTCTTTTCTATGATTATTGGCACTGTAGTGTTGGCTTTGTTTTCAACTGCATTTCTCTCTGGTTTATTTTGGCATTGCTGCTGTTGTAGTGGTTTCTTTTCTCCCCTCCAAGTGGTACTGGGGATTGAGGCTTTAAGAGAAGGCTGCTCCCTAAGAAGACCTCCAAATAAATCAGAAGAAATATCCATCCCAACAGATGGACACATTTCAACCTAGACACACAAGACTATGAAGAAGCAAAGCAACAAGTCAGGCATGATGGCACATGCCTGTAACCCAGCACTCGGGAACCTGAGGCAGAAAGATCTATGTGAGTTCAAGGCCAGCCTGGGCTACATAGCAAGTTCTAGGCCAGCCTGGGCTATTCAGTGAGACCGTGCATTAAAAAAGAGAAGAAGAAGAAGAAGAAGAAGAAGAAGAAGAAGAAGAAGAAGAAGAAGAAGA
>VMDO01008603.1:0-82813 GCA_007922755.1 Pedetes capensis
ACTTTGCTTTTTATTTGAAGAGTTTAGAGAAAGAGTTGGCAGATTTGTCTATACACAAAACATTACCTATGTTACATAGAGAAAATAGTTGAGCCATAGAGGTAATAGAGCTAATAACAAAGAATAAAGTCTGGGTAAGATTGAAAGTTAAAATCTTTCCTTCGTTTTCCCATTTTACGTTATTTCATCATCTATGGATTATAGATTGTTAATGTAACACCCTTTTAAATCATCTAACATTTGGTATAATCCTTTTGTTTGTTCAGTTATGTGTATGTCATTTCGGAAAGTAATGTATTGTACAATAAGTTAATCCTCTTCCATTGGTCCTAAATTTACTTTCACAAAGCAACAAGATGTGTCTTATAATTTTAACTTCATTTTTATGGCATAAAATCAATTATACTAAGGATGTAATACCATAAGTAATATTATATAGAGACATAATTAATGTAATTGAACTTTTATATTGATCTATCAACGTTCACTTTGATTTTCAAAGACAGATGACTTTCTATTTTTAGGATTCTGAACATAATTACCTCAGCATCGCAGAAGACCAGGTTATATTCCATGGTCAGTATTTAACCTCACCACATTGCAATATACTTGGCTTTCTCCAAGCATTTGTGGTTTATTAATTATTACAAATTTTTTGCTCTTGGCATCCTTTCTTGTACTAGTTCTTAAAAATATACAATATGTTTTCACAAAAGGACATTTCAATAATTTCAGTAATGTTTTTATTACATTTTTTGCAATATTCTCTTCTTTGAAATTATGTGTCTACTAACCATACATATTCCCACGTAAACGGAGAAGCAAAGTTATCTAGAATTTGATAGTCATATGGAGGAAATAAGATAATTAAAACTGAGTGAAAGCATGACCTACACATTCTCTGATGGTAACACTGGCCTTTGTTTTATTCCCCCTTTGTTTATGGTCTTAGGTCAATCTCGCCTTGGTCTTTTGATTTCTAGTTAAACAAGTTTTGTGTTTATTGTAGGCAGAATGATCTTTATTTAGAAAATGAGAGACTATACACAGATAAGGTAATTGACCTAAGAATTTTCAGCTGAGTAATAATGCTATTTGATTAAGGAACAATTGAGTAATAAACACGAAAAGATATCTTATGGCTCAATTTCTTTCTGCAAAATGTAGATTAGTCTTTAACTCTTCTAATTACTTGGACTTAAGTTTTTAATATCAGTTATGAGGTCAGTAGAAATCCCCAAACTTGAATCAGCATAGCTGGTAAAGGATAAGGTCATCTGAGTGGCCAGTTAGCCACTTTAAATGTAATCCAGTAGTTCTCAACCAGGGCCTCTTTTTCTTCCCAGGGACCATTTCTCAAAGTCTACAAATACTTCAGTTGTCATAGGTGAGAATGGGGCTGTTATTAGCATCTAGTGGGTATAGGCCAGGAATTCTGCTAAATGTCTTACCATGCACGTTATTTGCCCCAAAAAGTCAGCAGTGAAAATCTCTAAATTTGGAACAATAAGAGGCACTAGAATAGGAAATTGACACGAAACTTTCAATATAGATTCCATTTATATGCTCACTCATCAGTATCTCTGTCCCTTCTGCTCATGAATTTAGGTGAAGCTTTTAGGAGTAGTAGTTTTGGTGTGAGTATATTTGGGATTGAGCCCTCATTCTACCACTGATTGGCCCGGTGACCTTGAGCAAGTCACTATACTTTACTTTATTAAAATTTTTCTGTTGTGGGTTTGTTCTGTTTTAGCTTTTTGTGAGTTCTCACTACATTCCCTAGGCTAGCCATATGGATTCAAACTCTCCGTCCTCCTACCACTGCCTTTCAAGTGTGGGAATTGCAGGTATGTGTCACCATGCCTGGATATTTTACTTTTGTTTTATTTTTTAACAACACTGCCAGATTGAATCTAGGGCTTTGCATATTTTAGGTACATGCTCCATGTTTGAGCTGCAACCCTGGCCCTATTCATTTATTTATTTAGAGATGGGGTCTTAATAAGTTGCACAGGCTGCCTCTGGCCTGTGCAACTCTACAATGTACTCTACAGTGCTTGGCTATTGTCTTTTTAAAATGAGAATCTTATTGTAACAATTTCTAAGTTATGAGGTTGTTTTGAGATTGAAATGTTGCCTGCAAATCACTGACATCCTAACTTGGGGAGTAAACTTCCAATAAAGTATAGCTTCTATATCAACTTTATGTACCAGTATTTACGAAGATGTATCCGTTGTGGTACTGGCTGGGATTTAGCTCAGTTGGTAGAGCGCTGCGTTGCAGTCTCTGAGGTCCCAGGTTCAATTCCCAGCACCGCAAAAATGGGAGACGGGCCTGGCAATCCACTCCCAAGGCAATCCCGAAACAGTCAGCCATTGAAAACCCTATGAGGGTCTCTATGAGTCGGATACCGACTTGACAGCACCTAACAACAATAACATCCATTGTGGTATGTTAATTATGGAACTCCTTTGTATAACATTAATTAATTTCTGCCACCAGAACTTTTTAAACTGGTGGTAAAACAAAATTAGCTATTTGTTGATAAATTTCATTAATTCAGTAGTTCCTTACCAGATCAAGGATGATGATGTTCTTTTATTCTCAAGTTCTCATGTATGTTTCGAACTCATATCAAAGCCAGGTTCTAAGTAACTCTTGGCCTATTTTAGATCTTTTGTCTCCTCCTCCTCCTCCTCCTGTTCCTCTTCTTCTTCTTCTTCTTCTTCTCCTCCTCCTCCTTCTTCTTCTCCTCCTCTTCTTCCTCCTTCTTCTCCTCTTCCTGTTCTTCCTCCTCCTCCTCTTCCTCATTCTCCTTCTCTTCTTTCCCTTCTTTTTCTACTTCTTCATCTTCTTCTTTCCTGGTTCATATTCAACAAGACAAAAGTTATATCACTCTGGCATTTGGAGGATATTCTTTTTTTCAATCTGGGTTCTGAAGAAGGATCAACATACCTTATTCTGCCTGTTTGATATCCTGACTATGACAATACACTGTGTGGCCCCATGATTTCCATGGAGAGATTTTGGATGTTCTGTTATAGCACTTTGTCTATGTAGAAAATAACAGTGACATTCTCAAGTCTAAATATAGGGAATAATTATGTCTATTCTATTGCTACAGTGACATACTCACATACAGGGGACTCTATAGCATCGATACTCTTGCAGGCCCATGAAACGTGGCTCAGATATAATCTGCTAAAGGAGTCCCAAAAGGTGCCTAAGGATTCTATTGTCCTCCTTTGCAGGAAGCTGAGACAGAAATTGAAATGTAAGATAGTAACCCATTTCTCAGAGACCTGTTCCAAAATCTA
This sequence comes from Pedetes capensis, assembly GCA_007922755.1. NCBI lineage: Eukaryota > Metazoa > Chordata > Mammalia > Rodentia > Pedetidae > Pedetes > Pedetes capensis. Next base: position 3,319 of record VMDO01008603.1, read on the forward strand.
CTTAACACTCAGGAAGCTGAGGCAGGAGAATCACACGTTTGGCACCAGCCTGGAGACTTTGTCTCAAAAAACAACAAAAAAATCAATTTAATGAATTTGTTCTCTCTCATGCTTCACATGTGTCAGCTAAAAGTTAGATGGAGAGAGGTTTATCTCCTCATTATGTAGTATCTCAGTAGGTTGCAAATTTTCTTTTACTTCTGTTGCTTGTATTAAGACTTCAGCTTTTTAAAATTCTAAAGCCAAGAAATCCTGTGTTTTTCTTTTTTAGATCAGTGTGGTTTCGTTTAATTGATGGAAGTATAGCTAAATGTTTTGTGGCAATAAAGAAACTAAAGTGCAAAGGTAAACATAACAAAGGATTGCATAATAAATACATCATTTTCCTTTCTTGTGTGCCCTATTGCTAATAAGCATACTTCTAATTATAGTATTTGTTTTTTAGGAATCTAGGCACTCTTCAATTTGTTAACACTGATGCAATGTTGAGATGGTAGGTTAGAGTCCTTTTAACTTGGCAACCTATTTTGATTTTAGAGTAGCATTGCTGATACTGTTTGATATTTCCAATTCATTTTCCAAGTGAACATATATTTCAGCATTCCAGAAAAAAATTCTATTTTATGCATACTATACTTACAACATGTTGTTTTTGTTGGGTGCTGTTGAGTTGGATCTCATAGTGACCCTACGTACAACAGAATGAAACAGCATCCAACACTGTGACATGCACATGATCTTCTTATGTTTGAGCCCAATGTTACAGTCACTATGTTTCTACTCACTTTGAGTCATGCTACATTAGCAAAAGGAGGTCCCAGGGGCTTTACTCCATTCCTGTCATTAAGGTTGACTTTATTTTGAAGATACGTCTTTTCCCTAGTTATTTTTTCAATGACTTCCAGCCTAATGGGCACATATTTCACAGTGCTTCTCTGGTATTCATAGAATTTTCAATGGCTAATTGTTTCCAGAGTGGGATCCCACGTCCTTCTTCCTAGACTGTCTTAGTTTGGAAGCTTAGCTGAAACCTGTCCACCATATTTAGCCCTGCTAATATCTAAAATACTACTGGAATAGCTCTCAGCATCACAGAAATATGCAAACCCCCACGGCAGGACAAGCTGACAGATGTGTGGAACAATTATAACTACTCTCTCCTATTTTCATTTTTAAGCAAATAATTGGATAGTCTAGTGAAAAACTTTCTACAAGGCAACAGTCCAAACAATTGAGTGATTTCCTGGTGAGGAATAAAGCTCAGAGGTTACAAGGTCATGTATAGACTAAAAGGAATTAATTTCCAGATTCACAGGTACTATTTTGTAAAACTCAGCACCTGATTATTGTCTAAAGGCTGCAGATTTTCTTTCTCCAACTTCTCTTTCACAGTTGTTTTTCTACCATTTTATAGAAGAAAGACACAACTTTCACTCAGCTACTATTTTTCCACTGACAAGAGATGTAAAAAACCTCCAGGGAACCAAAAAGGCAATTGGAGAATGTTTTAGTTTTGAAGGATAGTCCCCAAAGCAAAACTAATAAAGAAGTATGGAAAGGGAGAGTCTTATTTGAGCATATATATATATATATATATATATATATATATATATATATATACTTCTTGTGTACAGTGAAGATGAAATTGACTATTCCTCATTTAATAGTTCTTGTCTACATTCTTTTGGTATGTATGCATGCTTGTGTTGCTTGTATGTGTATGCATATTCCATATTTATACACTCATCTACTTAAATATATGTATATGCATCTCCTTGTTCAGAACTAATACATGCTTTTCTGCATATGTATGTGTATTTATAGCCATATATATACTTATCTATTAATTTCTCTCTTTCTATATCTCTACCTACATCAAAATTTTATTCACTAATGACAAGATTGTCACAAGGACATTTGCTTTACATTGGTTTTCATTTAAAAAGAATCTTACTTTTTCTGAGAAAAATAAATCTAATTTGGATGCATGATTTGACAATGAAAATTGGTTTTTGCCAATGAAGCCATTTTCTCTAAATTGAATAAGATAAATCTGACCTTCCCAAGTTTAATAAATGATATATTTTAAAGCATATACCATATACAATTTGCCAAAGAAATTGAAAAATCGCATCTTTCACACATTGAAATAATCTTAGATAGTGCTATGATCTGAAGGTTTATGTCTTCTAAACTTTATATGTTGTAACCTAATTACAATACTGTTAAGAGGTAAGGGAGCCCAGGAGAAGTTTGGGCACGCAACTCTGACTGGGTAGGGCATTTTGGAGTTTGAGACCCAACTCCCACTTCAGTGCATTCTGAAGATAGGACATAAAGATAAAGGAGATTATCCCCAAAATTTGGGAGAAGGAACTGGAACCCACTCCCAAAAATCAATCCGCCATTGAAAATCCTATGAATAGCAGAGAAGCACTGACAATAGTGTTCTGCCTGTAGTATGTAGGATTCCTACGAGTCTGATACTGACTGGATGGCACCTAACAACAACAACAACAGCAACCTCCCCAACACTTTTGTCCTGTTGAGTGTTGGACTTATGTAGGATCAGTCACCAATACTTTCCTTTTTATTTCTCACTTTTTAAATGGGAATATTTATCCTATGACTGTCCCACTATTTTATTTTCAAAGCACTTTTTTTTTATTTTTTTTTTTTTTAGTTTTCCAATTGAAAAGAAATTATGTTTGCATGAAGCTGTGGATTTTGGACTGGATGCTGGAATGGGTTAGGACTTTGAGGGCTATTGGGATGGAATGAGTGTTTCACACATCACAAGTTCAGAAATTTTCAGTGGCTAGGGATAGTATGTTATACTCTGAATGTTTTTGTGACTTTGTCATTCATATTTTAGGCTAAGGGTAGAGGATTACGAGTTTGAGGACACCCTGGGCTACCCAGTAACTTCCAGACTATCTTGGGCTCCATAGTGACACTCTATCTAAAAGAAAAAAATATGTATTTTGTATTTTGAAATGTAATTTCCTAAGTGATATTATAATGAAGTTGGACCTTTTGGAAAGTGACCAGATCATAAGAGTTAAGCCCTTATGTATGGGTTTAGTTCCTATATAAAATAGGTCTTAGAGAACTTGTTTATTCCTTCTGTCATGTAAAGTATATTAGTTATTTTTATTGCCACCATGACCAAATACCTAACAGAAACAACTTAAGGAAGAAAAGATTCTTTTGGGATCATGATTTCAGAGGGTTCTGTCCATCATGACAGGGGAGGAATGGTGGAACAACTTACATCATGGTGAACAAGAAGCAAAGAGAGAAAGAGAGAATGCAGGAAGAGACCAGAGCAGGATATAGGCCCTAAAGACGTGCCCTCAGGGACCTACTTCCTCCATCTAGGTCCCACATCCTACCTTTCACTATCTACCAGTAATGCCATCATACCATAATTTATTAAGTCAGAGCACTCATGATCTAATTGTTCTGTAAAACCTTCATAGAGAACCCCAGCAGTGTGCTTTACTAATCTAGGCATTTTTCCACCCAATCAAATTCACAACTAAGTTTAACCATCACACAAAGACACACAGAGTGCTCCTTCTTTGAACTAAATAGATAGCCTTCAACAGACATTGACTATGCTCGTTCCTTGATCTTGGGCTTCCCAAACTCCAGAGTAATAAATTTTTTACAAAAATTTACAGGCTACCCAGTGTATTGGTCAGAGATCTCCAGAGAGACAAAAGGAATAGAATAGATACATAGATAGAAAGATACATGCATGCATGTATTTATATATACATACACGAGAGGTGATTTATTAGAAGAATTAGTTCAAACAATTATGGAGGCTTAGAAGGCCCACATTATGCTATCTAAAACTGGGGAACCAGAGAGACAATGCTGTAACTCTCAGTATAAGGCCAAGGGCCCTGGTAAAAAATTCTGGAGTCCAAAATTGGGATGATTTGGAGTTATGATATCCAAAGTCAGGAGAAAAAAGGTGTCCCAATTCTAGATGGAAGTGTAAATTTGTCTTTCCTCCACATTTTTGCTCTATGGGACTATCAGCCAATTGGATGGTATCCATTCACATTGATAGTGGCTCTTCCTCATTCAATGCATAGATTTATATGCCAGTCTCCTTTACATATACTCTCACAGACACACCTAGAAATAATGCTTTACTAATTACCTGTTGTTTTTGTTGGGTGCCATGGAGTCAGATCTCACTCATAGCATCTCTTTGTACAACAGAATGGAGCACTCCCCAAACTGTGCCATGCCAGCACTATATCAGTGCTTCTCTGCTCTTCATAGGGTTTTCAGTGGAGGATTGTTTTGGGAGTGGCTTGTGAGGTCTTTCTCCCTAACCTGAAGTACCTGGTGTTCCCGAAAGGTCCTCCATCCAAGGACTAACCAGGCCAAACAACCAAACTAATGTCAGCCATTAGCTATTTAGTATCTCTTAATCCAGTTAAGTTGAATTTAACATTAACTGGCACATCTAGTCTAAGACATTTCTTATAGTTGTCCAAATGCACTTAGACAGATGTGAACATGAAAAAAACAATGAGTTATTTGGTTTTCGGATTTGTTTTTTTTTGAAAGAGTTTCACTAGGTAGACTAGGTAGGCCTAGAACTCAGGATCCTCCTGCCTCAGCCTCCTGAATGCTAGGATTGCAAACTGTGTGACCATGCCTGGCTTTAATTTTCAGATTTTTACATAATGCATAAGAACAATATTTTAGCTGCTGGATAAAATTGTACATTTCTATTGTACATGGCATGATATATATATATATATATATATATATATATATATATATACACACACACACATATACATACATACATACATATAATGTATATGTGTCTATATATATATATATATATATATATATATATATATATATATATATAGTGGAATGACTAAATCTAATTAATATGTGAATGATAACACATGATTATCATTTTAGTGGTAAGAACACTTGACATGTATTCCCTTCTGTTTTTTAAGATTATGATACAGTACACAATCTGAAAAATATACCATTTAACAAAACAATTTCATCATTGTGTGAATTTACACAAACTAACACCACTTCGACATCATTAAGTGATATAGTCTCATGGAATCACAATTATATAGGTAGTATGTTGATATGGAGTAGAAACTGTATATTGTTATTAACTATAATTATGTTGTACAATAGATATTTTGAATTCATTCCTCTTATTTAACTGAAACTTTGTGTTCTTTAGTCAATAGCTCCCTTACTGCATTTCACCCATGCCAAATTCTCCTAACAACTATTCTACTCTACATCTATGTGTTCTAAATTTTTAATTCTGCATCTAAATCAGATTATGTGACATTTGTGTTTCCATGCCTGATTTATTTTCCTTATGTGATATTCTCCAGGTTCATCCAATTTTCACAAATGACAGATTTCCTTCTTTTTTAAAGTAGGATACTATTCCATTGTGTATATAAGCTATACTTTATGTCCATTCATCTGATGATAGACACATAAGTTGATTTCCTATCTTTATTATTATAAATAATACTAAAATGAACTTAGGAGAGTAGATATCTTTTTGCTATATATATGTATGTATGTGTGTATATATGTCTACATATATGTATATATACACAAATATGTATATATGTATATGTACACACACACACATATGCCTGTAGCCATTCCATTGTGGTGTCAGATCTCATCATATCTTAGAAGCTAAGAAGGGTCAGGCCTGGTTAGTACTTGCGTGGGAGCCCCCTTGGAAACACCAAGTGCTGCAGACTTGGGAGAAGGACCTGGCAACCCAGTCCCCCCAAAAATCAGCCAATGAAATCTCTATGAATAGCAGAGAAGCACTGACAATAGTGTTTCACTCGTACATAGTGTCTCTGTGAGTCAGACACCTACTCGACAGCTAGTAACAACAACAACAAACATTATATATATATATATATATATAATATATATATAATATATATATAACATATATATATGTGTGCATTATATATATATATATAATATATATATAACATATATATATTATATATATATATTTTATATATATATATATATATATATATATATATATATATATACATACATACACACACACAAGCACACATATGCACACATACGGGGGACCTGGAAACCCACTCCCAAAACAATCCCCAAAACAATCTGCCGTTGGAAACCCTATGAATAGCAGAGAAGCAGAGAAGCAATGATGTAGTGCTGGGCATGGCACTATGTCAGATAGTGTTTCTTTCTGTTCTACATAGAGCTACTATGAGTGGGACTCAACTTGATGACACCTAACAACAGCAATATGGCTTGTTGTTTGAGTGAAAGAACATATTGTAATTCCTAGATCATTTTCCTAGATCATAAACAATGCTGCAGGGTCTATTATTCCACATCTAGAACAATTTTTTAAATGCTTTCCTTCTCACTTGCTCACATTGGAGCTTAACTGATGCTTCTTGCCCCACAACTTCATGAGTTCTTCCTGCACTTTACTCCCACTGACTCAGCATTCCTTTGTTTAGAAGAGCTTGGATAACTCACTATGCACTCCCACTACTAGGTTATTTATAAAAATCTTTAAATAAAATTACTGTCAAACCTGAAGAATGACATTGTTAAACTTTCCCACCCACTACAGAATTAATTTAGCTCTGTTCCCTTTCTCCTAATTGCCTCTACTCCTATCTGTGTTAATCAATATGCATTTGTTAAGCAGCACACTGTGTGCTTAAAATCACAACAGAGTATCAGGGAAAACTGATGAATTATAAGACATAATGGGATTGTACTTAATCATAAGGCAATGAAACTTTATTTGTTCTTTATGAAACAGTCTCAATAATGATACTTTTGCCTAAGAGCACACATTAGTTATGTCTACCATTTACTCTTCCAGTTCCTCCATTAATAAATGGCCTTGCCCATGCTTCATATTAATAATACATGTGCAGATTTAATATTTCTTCTCAGTTTTGAATATTAGTTCAATCCACACTGAAATTATTTGGAACATATATCTGAAAAATGTAAACCGTTGCTTAGAGTATTTTATTGTGAGCTCAAAACCCTTCTTATATTATATGAATGATTTATAAATGTCAAATTTTGGACTGGGACTGATCTGATGGCAGTTTCTCCAGGCCAAGGTGAATTGATATAGATATATACATATATATACATATATATATACATATATATATATATACACACATCACATATATATAGACATACATCATAGTTTTTTAAAGTTACATTTATTAAATCAAGCTATCCTTATTTCGTTCTGAGTGTGTGTGTGTGTTTATGTGTGTGTGTGTGTGTGTGTGTGAATACGTCCTTTCTTTCTACTAAGTGAGCTGTGTAAGTATTTTTCATGTGGGTAATAGATAAATGATAAAGTTGGAAAATTTATGCCTATTTCCCTCACTTCCCTAAATGTTTCATGGTATATGAGATTCTCAATGTTAGCAACATGTATTTACATTTCAATAACCAATGGATTCATCTAAGTGTTTGAGCCTTGTTTCCAAGATGTAAGTGAAGATTATATACCCAAAAGCTGCACTGCTCCTTTCCATTTTGTTTCCTCACCACAGACAGTGAAATCATGTAACCTAGAGTGTATATGTTTGTTATGCCAATGAGTCAAATGTATAACTGCCTCAAATGGAAGATTCATCTTCAAAGTAGAGCTGAACTATTTCATATCGCTCTAAGAATAATTTTAGTTTTAAAATAAGAATAATGGAGAATTTTCTCTGTATTGAATATTGGTAGATAATTGTTGTATATGTTTATGTGTGGATGCAAATTTTGAACTCTTTTCACTTTACTAAGTATATTTCAAAGTGGAAAATAGTTGATGTAATTTGTTAAACAGATTAATTGGCAAAAATTATATATATATTATATATATATATATATATATATATATATATATATATACACATATACATAAACATTTGAAAATAAAAATAAACTTGTTGTTGTTGTTAGGTACCGTCAAGTCGATATCCAACTCATAGCGACCCTCATAGGGTTTTCGATGGCTGACTGTTTCGGGATTGCCTTGGGAGTGGGTTGCAAGGTCCTTCTCCCACTTTTGCAGTGCTGGGTATTGAACTCAGGACCTCAAAGACTGCAGTGCAGCACTCTACCAACTGAGCTAAATCCCAGCAGAAATAAACTAGGGATACCTAATTTAAAAATATTTGTTTATTAAGTTTACCAAATCTCTTTCAGGTACTAACAAATCCCTAAGTCCCAAGTATATTGCCTAGTGCATTGGATAAATCAAACCAGATCTCATCCCTGACCTAAGAAAAAGAGAATTCCAAGTAGATAAGGACGGAAAGGCCCTTCAGGGTAACAGATTAATATGAGGGGCTAATTGAAGGCAGCAATGAAGTATATATGGGTGTGAATGTTTCTAGAAGGAAAAGGAAATCAATTAATGTTTTTCTAAGGGAATGACATTATCAGATCAAGGGCATGGAAGTATAGATCTAGCTGAATATGGATAATGGACCACAGGGGAGAGAGCGAAAGGGATGAATGTAGGGAAATGATTTAAGTCTCTATTCTAGGTATTAAGACAGACATAACTGCACCTTGGACTGACAGAATGATGTTAATGACAGCAATGATCAGAAGGAAGAATGATTAGTGATTAATTCATTTAAGGGGGATTTTTCATTTTTTGTTGTTAAATAGAAGACCAAAAGTAAGGGTGATAAATGTTACAGCTGACTACTAAATACTGACGTGAGAAACTGGAGGCAGAGATTTAAGACATCAAAAAGGACCTGATAAGGAGAAAGTGGATCTGCTGTTGATGATGTAGATATCTTTAATTAAGAATAAAATGTTCCCTGAAGACAAAGAAAAAATTGTTGCATACTTATTTAATGGTGTCAATATGTTATCTGTGGACCTAGGGAAATAATGTAGAATGAAAAGAAGCCAGATTTTTAGAGTGGCCTTGCAGAATTCCAATCGTTATAAAAGGTGAAACTGCAAAGGAAGCAGAGAAGGAACACAAGCCAAGAAACAAAAGAGCAATAACAAGAAAGTGAAAAGAAGTTCAGGTTCTGTTAACAAATTTGATCAGTGCATAAAAGTTAGGTAAAAATGATGGTTGGAAAATATCCAACAGATTTATAAAATTGAGGTTGATTAGTGAGCATCATGGAAGATTTGAAAGTAGTGTGATGGACTAAACTGTTGATTTAGACTGAGAATTTTATTAAAAAGTCAGAAAATGGAGAGAAAATATAGAGAGCTCTTAAAAGACGTTTTCTATGAAACTGGAAGATCTTGAACTTCATCCCAACTTTTCAGATGCTGTGTTATTTTGAATAGATAAAAAACAACAAAAACTGAAAAATATTGTAAAAGAAAATTACTGAACATTATTACATGATGAATTTCTTGCCCTATGAATGCATTTTTATTTAGCACTTTCTTGGTAATTGGTTTAGTTTTTTAATAGACACTATGCTTAATCATCCTCAAGAATCTGCCACTGTGATTCAAAGATGTTTCATATTCTATTTAAAATACTAAGCATTTAAAATAAAAAAGACTATATTAGTCTACCTCCTGGTGATTTGAGATATTTTAATAAAAGCTAAGACTATTAGTGGACTCATGAACACTTGTCTCTCCTGTCCATAAGCATCTATAGCAAAATATAGCATAACTTCCACCAGGATGTGTGTGATTGAGGTTGGAATTTCCTCACATTTAAAGCAAGTGTGCAAAATACTTGTTTGTTCTGGTGCATTTATTACTGAATCATCTCAAGCACTTTATATCAACTAGGATGACTATACAATCATACTAAGGTATTACTTCATGGATTTTGGAAATTTTCCTTTTCTAAAATATTTCACCTCTCAGAAAGTTGCTAAGAGAGACATTACATTGTGAAACATGTGTTCCGCTGGGATAAAGAAGTGGTTTGGCTCAGACTAAAATTTCCATAGGAGAATAATGAATTACTTCAAATTTATTATTGGTGCTTTACTATGAAAGTGTTCATCTGATCTTTTCCAAAGTAATAATGTCCTGATATCAGCCCATTCTATAATGAGACATTATGGAGAACTTTCAGAGGCCAAGAAGTAGAACAGCACTCTTCATGGAGGATGGGTGAAAAAAATGTCATTTCAAAGTTTTTTTTCTCAAATCAAATTTTATAGTGATTACTTATCAACTATAGGAACAGAAAACTAAAATGTACAGAATGCTTGCCATGTGGCAATGCCAAGTTTGCCTAAATGCTAAGAGCTCCAGTATTACACAAGACCAGTTAACTGAACTTCAGATTATGAGAGTGCAATCCCCTCAACCACTGTAACCTCTGTAGTTGTTGCTAGATGCCTTCTAGTTGGGTCTGACTTTTAACCTCACTCATAGGGTTTAAAATGGCTAATTGTTTTGAGATTGTCCTAGGACTGGATTGCCACATCCTTCTCTGATTTTTGTGGTGCTATGGATGGAACGTGGGTCCTCAGATAGTAAGGAGCAGCTAACCCCTAACCTGCACTGTGATATCCACCATGTCCAAAATCATTGATAAAATTGTTTAAGATACATACATACCCATTAAGGTAATGAGAAAACACATGAATAGATCATTTAGAAAAGATACAGGACAATAAAGACAAAAAATAAGTTCAATCTCATTAATAGTTCAATAAATTTAACTTCAAAACACTATAATATCTTACATATAATTGTGAATTGGAATGTGAATGATTGTTCCAAAGATTAATTGTCTTTTGGTAGTCTTGAGCTGTCACTCAGAAACTGACTAAATTGGTTCATTCAGCATTCATTCCCAAATACGAGATCATTTTTATGAAGACTAGAAAATTAAGGGGGCTGTAGTTTGGCTAAATTGGTAGAGTGCTACTCTGCACTTTCTGAGAATCCAGTTCAATCCCAGCACTGCAAAAATGGGAGAATGATGTGGCAATTCATTCTCAAGGCAATCCTGAAATAATAGCCATTGAACACTCTATGAGGGTCCCTATGAGTTGGACCCAACTGACAGCACCTAACAGCCACAACAGAAAATGAAACATCATATTTTCTTAAACAACTTCTAATTAAGCATGACCTTGCAACACAATTCTGACTGATAAGAGGTCAGAAGTTTTCTAAGAATTACTTGTCTATCTACATACAAAGAGAAAGTTTTGAAAGAAGTTTCTGTCTCTGCCACAGTCCGATGCCTACAGCCTAAGAACCCAGGCTTTCCCAAAGGCGGGTGAGGAGTTGGCGGCGGTGGGTAACAGAAACACAAGAGCTCAGAGGCAGTGTGGATCTGTTCCATTTATTGTTTGAATAGCTCATTTTGTATACAGACTTTTTAGGCTTAGGTCATGCAAGTAGTAAGAATACGTGCAGTTTTACACACACCTGGCAGTCATAATAGCCCATGGTTTAAAGCATAAACTTTTCTGTGTTAACAAGCACCTAGAAGGTCTCTCTTCCCAGGCTTTTCATAAATAATAAGCTATAATAGGGTAGTTTGGATTCTACCCTTATTTATCATTTTAATCCCTTATATGTTTTTGGGCTGGGATTTAGCTCAGTTGGTAGAGCGCTGCGCTGCAGTCTCTGAGGTCCCGAGTTCAATTCCCAGCACCACAAAAATGGGAGAAGGGCCTGGCAATCCACTCCCAAGGCAATCTCGAGACAGTCAGCCATTGAAAACCCTATGAGAGTCGCTATGAGTCGGATACCGACTCGACGGCACCTAACAACAACAACAACAACAACAACAACAACAACAACAACAACAACAACAACAACATATATTTTTATGTAACGCAGTGGAGGGTCAGGCTGACCAGAACAGCAGCCTTTACTCTTTTTCTCTAGCTGGGAACCAAGGTCTGCCTTTAGATAAGCACCTCTCTGTGTTAAAATTGTCAAGGAGGATTTTATACTGTGGGAACAGGCCTGTGTATTCTTTTGATTGTTTTATATTTTCTCTGTAAACCTTAGCTATCATAGGTGGGGCCACTTTAGTCCAAGTAGGGGCTAACAACTCAGCCTGTTGTAGCTGAAGCATAAATCACTTAATGTTTGAATTCCAGGGTGGAAGTTGCTGGTCAGCTTTAACTAAAATATTGTCCACATAACCTTTACAATTGGAGGTCATTACTTCTAAGTCATTTACAAATTCCCTCAGTTGTGTTACTCTTTCAGTATTTGTTTCATTAGAGTTTAATACAATATTAGTTATGAGTATTAGTCCTAAACATAAAGTAATCATAATAATTAGAAGCAGTAATCCTATTTCTAGAAAGCAAAAAGCACATTTTCCTTTTCTTCATCCCCATCCATTTCTTGGAAGATGAGTTCCTTGAACCTCTCTTCCCCATATCCAGACCTTGTCAGACAATATGGTTAGAAATGGCTGTGGCATGTCTCCTCTACTATATTCTAGCATGTCCCTAGATATATTGCTTCAGTGAACAAATGTAACCATAAGGAAGTCACAAATGTCCAATCTCAAAAGGACATCTTAATGCCACTATACTAGCCCCCAATTTTTTATTATCTGGGACAAACTGAATATGTCTTGCTTAGATAATTGTTGTATATGTCCAGTTTTTTGTAGCCAAATGCAACCTTAATCTTTGTAGTCAGTGATTTGTCTTTATGTCTCAATAATCTTCAAAATGATGAGAACTTATATTCAGTTATTTAAATTCTGGGAATTATTCCAAAGAGATGAGTTTACAAAAGACCTATATGTCCTAAAATGAATGAGTTTGGATAAGAAATTATATTCTATGCAAAAAGGATTTATTTCAGTGCTATTTATAATACTGAAAAGTAGAAAAAATTAAATGGTAAGTAGGGGATGAAAAGTAAATTAAATATGTGATGTCTATTTAATGGGCCATTATCTTGCAATAAAATGACTCTTAAAAATGAGTAATGCTAAAATAAAAATTATTTTAATATAAAGTAAAAAATTAATATTTAAAATTATATATAGTATAATTAAAATGTTGTCTGCAGCTATAGCCCTGTGGCATCTGATCCCGTCAGATCTCGGAAGCTAAGCAGGGTCGGGCGTGGTTAGTACCAGGATGGGAGACCGCCTGGGAACACAAGAAGCTGTAGGCTTGGGAGAAGGACCTGGCAACCCCCTCCCAAAAATCAATCTGCCATTGAAAACCCTATGAACAGCAGAGAAGCACTGACAATAGTGTTTCCCCTGTTGTACAGAGGGTCGCAATGAGTCAGATACCAACTTGATGGCACCCAACAACAACAACAACAATTAAAATGTATAGTAAAGCAAGTATAATGCTAAGGTTTTCATCAAATTGATATAAATTATATAATATTTTCACCATTTCATCATTTGCTTTTTTCTTAATATGACTATTTTAAAACTTTTATTAGGCAAATTTCAAAAACACGCAAAAAGTAGCCCCAGAGAATCCTAAAACATTTTCATAGCTGTAAGTGGTTTCAACTATGTTCCTACACACTCCTCTTTTTCTATTCTATATTATTTTGAAGCAACTACCAGCAAATCATACCAGTTTTCTGCCACAATTTCACTCACTGTTAAAAAATAGGAATTCTTTTAAAATATGATCACCATATCATCACACCCAAAAGAATCTAAATAAATTATTTTGTGTTGTTTTGTTTGTTAATTTCTGCTTTTAGTTTTTGAGACCAATTCTTCCTAGTCTGGGCTCAAACTCATTGTCCTCCTACTTCAGCCTCCTAAATAGCTGGGATTACAGATGTATGCCACCAAGCCCAGCTAAATAAAATTTTAATATAAAAGCATATATTTGATTTTTCTTCAAATTTCTCTGATGGTTTTATAAATTGTAATTTGCTTATTTGTGTCAATTAGAAGCAAGATCCATTCAATTTATTGAAATTTGTAGGTGTGACATTTCTGCCTTGCTTCTTTGCAATTTACTTGTGATATCTCTCTAGTAGAATTCCTGAAAGTATGGATTAGCTAATTATATCTTGCTGATACCATTTATTATATATCCATAAAAGTATGATATGTATAGTGTGTGCTGTTACATGTTAATATGGTATTACCTACCATTGATGATCTATACCAAAATCCAAATAATATAAGAAACAGCAGAAAGGTAGTATTTTTAAATGGTTTTACTTTGTTTATTAACTGGAATACTGTTTAAAAGAAAAACTTTATCTTTTTCATCCATTTGGTTATCCCAAGGTTTTTCAACCAGGTATAATTGAAAGTTTGAGACTGAATAAATGTTTATTTTGAGGAACTATTGTGGCAGGTCAACGCAAAAGAGGAAGACCCTCCACCAGGTGGATTGACACAGTGTCTGCAACAATGGGTTTAAACATAAATAATATCATTTGCCTGGCACAGAATTGGCAAATGTTTTGATCTGCTGTACATAGGGTCGCTATGAGTCTGACTCGACTCGACAGCACCTAACAACAACAACAATTCTGTGCATTGCAAGATGCTTAGTAACATGCCGGGCCTCTTCTTCCTATTAGATGACAGTAGCATCTCCTAGACAGTGTGACAATGACAATTGTCTCTAGACATTGCCAATAACTCCTGGAGGCAAAAAATGTCCCAACTGGGAACCACTGGGTTGCCCTAAGGTTTATAGATGAAAACCAGAGTAAGTCCTTGCATGCTTCTTCCTTTCCCTTCCCTTCCCTTCCTTTCCTCTCCCCTCCCCTCCCCTCGCCTCCTCTACCTTTCCTTTCCTTTCCTTTCCTGTCCTGTCCTGTCCTGTCCTGTCCTTTCCTTTCTTTTTCTAACAGGACCAGGGGCTTGAACTCAGAGCCTTGTACATGCTAGGCAAGTGCTCTACCTTTGAGCTGCACCAACAGCCCCCTTTCTATCTATCTATCTATCTATCTATCTATCTATTATTTTTTGAGACAGGTTTTCAGTAAATTTCCCAGGTGCCTGTGGCCTCAAAGTCTGATCTTCCTGACTCAGCCTTCTGGATCACTGGGATTATAGGCTTGTGCCATTGATGCCTGATTTGTTTGATTCTTTTCTTTCATGAGTTTTCAAAATAGTGAGTTAATTATCACCTTTCCTTAGAGGAAGTAGATGAGATTTTTTAAAGTATTATAATAAATTCATGATTTTTAGCATAATTTATGTCTTTGAATTCATTGTAGCTGATATTTTCATTTATACTTATGTTTTCTCATATTTGTTGTAAGGAAGGCTTTCAGGTTAGCTTCTAAGTTCATTTAATACATTTAGTGCTCTTACTCTGTGATAACAAGTTTTTCCAAGCTAATTTTGTACATTTCCTGCCTAGACCCAGAACCCACTGTTCCTCTAAGCAGCCACATTTCTTTTTGCAAGAAACATAATTGAGAGAGTACAATCTGGGTGCTTAAGGTGCTCATTAGGTAAGGTGTTTTCAATAGACAGAAGTAGAAATATGTATGCACATGTACACACAGACACATACACTTGGATTCAAACTTCCAGTTCAATTTCAAGACTATAGGATTTTTACTTAATCTTTAACCATATAATTGTACCTCTTTTCCATACTGTTATAAATTTCAATATCTAGTGACCACAATAGACACATAGGCACTCGTTTGTGTTATTCTTATGGTAGGTAGAACTTAAAGTTATCCTTAAATCTCCACCTCCTAGAAGTCAAGCTTTGCTTTAATCCCATCCTCTTAAGTGTGTGTTGGTCTCAGTGACTCACAATGAATAGAATTTGGCAAAAATGATAGGATGATACATTCTAGGTTAAGTTACAAAAGGAGTGCAGCTTCTGTCTTGCTGGTTTTATCTAGTTCTCTAACTAATTTTCTCTGACGTAATCCATGTGCACTGTTAGGAGCTGCCCAATTCTATTAGTCAGGTGGTATGTCACTGTGACAGAGAAAATGACTGAAACAAACATATGCGGAGAGGGATGTATTGGAAGCTCACAGTTACATTTCCTTTCATAGAGGAAGGGAAACAGTGGCAGGGATCGTGTGGGAGTAGCAGGTGCCAGAGGCTGTGAAAGATCATCCCGTAGGATCAGGGTGGATCAGGAGCAGAGAGCAGCTGCTGCAGCAGGGCTCTGGTAAAAAATCACCAAAGCACACCTCCAGAGAGGCACTTCCACAGAGCTAAACCCCAACCCCAAAGTTACCATACCTTCTACAAACAGTGCCATCAGCTGGAGACCAAATGTTCAAACACATGACCTCTGGGGAACACTGAAATCCAAACAATAATACCTTTAGGGAGACCCACAAGGCATGAAAATGAGGAAGTTCTTCCCAGCCAGAGAACTATGGCTCTCAGACCAGCAACCCGTAAGGACTGAAACCTGTCAACTTTGTAAGTGAGCTAGGAAGCAGATCCTTCCACAGCTCACCCTTGAGTTTCTCCCAATGACTGAAATGCCAACTGACACTTCCTTGGCTTTTGATTAACCTTAAATGCAGGCCTCCATTTAAGCTGCACTGAAATTCCTCATCTTCAGAAACTATAAGGTCAGAAATGTTCATGATTTTAAGTTGCTGAGATTTGAGTGCAGCAATAGATAATTGAAACAATATCCTAACACATGTAACCTATTCGCTTAGGAAATTATGTCATCCTTGTTGCCAATAATATGAATATTTAATTATGTTTAAATTAATTAAGATTTTTTGGGTCATTAATTTTGTCCATAAATTTCTAGGGATAGAAAGTTAAATTATTGTGTTTTAAACTCAATTTAATTTCTATGCTGCTGCTAAGTAGCAAATTAAGTTCATTGTTTTGGTTTTCATTTTTATAATTTTTGCTTTATCATATAATCATGGCAATATTTACATAGTTCTGCTGTCTAATACACAAGCAAGAAATAATTTTAAACTTCTATGTTCCCTGTGTTCTCTCTACTTATTCTTTAGTTAATGCTCCAGAAGGTACTTTTTTCTTTTATAAGGAGATACAATTGAATAGATTTATATATTTATGCCATATCTGGGTGATAGAAGGTTGATAGTAGTGTACTATATATACATGGTTCTTCTTCTTGTTTTTCCTAATTTGCCAGTATATTCTAGTTTAGGATTTCTATATGTCAACACTGTTGACATTTTGAGTCACATAATTTTTTGCTGTGAAAGGCTATTACATATTGTAGGATGTTTAACAGTATCATACTCTTTTCCACCCTCTAGATGCCAGTACCATGTACTGTCCCCTCATTCACATTGCCACAAACAAACATGGCTCGAAACATGGCCAAAATTCCTTCAGGCAAACAGCACCAATACATTCAGAAAGTATTGTCATAGATGTGAACTATACTTCATTTTGATTTTACAGCTGTACAACATTCATTTGAGTATAAACTATTGTTTATTTTAAAAACTCCCTTTTGATAGATGTTTTAGTCTGTTCTGTTTTTGTATTTACACATAGACCTATGTTAAGTAATCTTTTTTATCTTTATGTATTTTAACAATGTATCATTGGGATAGATTCCTAATAGTAGCATCACTGTATGAAAATATTTTATAAATACATTTGTGTGTTTGCAAGATATACATTAGTTCTACCCCTATCCAATAGCAGTTGAACCATTTTACTTCCCCATTAGCAATAAATAAGAGTTTTTCTTAACAGCTTAACTTATAATGTATGTTGTCAAACGTTAGGATTGTTGCCAATATGATAGGCAATGAAAAGTCCCTCAGTGTCACTTCCCTTGTATTTCTCTTATTATGAGCAAGTCTCGTATAAGCAAACTTTCATACATTTGATTTTCATTTAAATTTTTTCCTTTGAAATATCTGTCCCTATCTATTGCCCATTTACCATCATTTTTTATTGTCATTTTATTTTTTATTTTTCTTCTTGGAATTCTTCACATATTAGTTCTACCAAACATTTCTTATATATGTGGAAACTATATTTTCATTTATCCATTTGTCTTTTTTATTTGTTTTTAATATAATTTCTTATTCTTTTTTCTAATGTGTGAATATATTTTTTATTGTAATTGAATTTGAATTATGATCAGTAAAGTCTCCTACATAAAAAATAGAGAAGCAATTCATCTATGTTTTTTCCCTAGTAGTTTCTGACTCACTTAATATTTATTCTGTTGCACAGTAAATAAAGCTATTTTAATTTTATCTTTTTCTGTGTGACAATCCAGTTATTTCAACATTGCTATTTGAAGTAATGTACACTTTCAAACTGATTGGAGAAAGTACTTTTATTATATGCTGCATTTTCAAATGCATTGGGTCTATCTGGACTTTCAATTTTGACTTTATTTATGTCTTTGGTTTTGTTGTTGCTATTATTACTGTCTGTGTTTAAGATAATGTCTCTCTATAAGCCCCAGGTTAGCATGGAACTTGTTTTACAGTCCAAGCTGGCTTCAAACTAGCATTAATTCTCCTGCCTCAGCCTCCTGAGTATTAAATTGATAGCTATGTAATACCATACCAGGTTACAATTATTTTTTAACAGCTTTCCTTAAATGTCTGAAAGGACAGTCTTTCTTCTTAATTCTCACTATTTTACTTATTTTTTAACTTTAGTATGGAAAAGGGGTGATTTATTTAAGATTGTATTAAATTTATGATGTGGAGAGGGCAGACATTGTTATGACAATATGTTGTTTTTAGGGGAGAGATACAACTTTCCTTTAGTTCAAGTTAATCTTGTAATTATTAAGACTGTATATTTTAGATTTTCTTTATAAGACCTTTGCTTAGGTTTCTTTTTGTGTTGTGTGCTATTTGAAAAGTAGTTTTCTTTTATATTGTATCTTATGAGAAGCTTTTTCGTTTTGTTTTTGTTATGAAGGTTATTGATTTATTGTGTTGATTTTATAATTTTCTACTTTCCTCAATTATCTTGTTATTTATAGTACATTTCCAATTAACTCTTGGATTTTCCAAATCTATAGTAATATCATCTGAAATATCTTTTAAAAGAGTATTATATTTTTCTTTCCAGTTCTTAAGCCTCTTACGGAGATCTCTTTTCTGATTGAATTGGTTAATATTTCCCACAGATTTTAAGAAATATTGGAAATAGTGAGTATTTTGGTTTTATTTGCAACATTATCATGAAACTCTCTATAATTCCACATTAAGAAAGATGTAGTTTAGGGCCTGAGGTATTCATCAATTTTTATGTTATGGAGAAAATTATCTTATGGAACCAGCTGGGCCTGGGTTTTTATTTGCTTTGGTGTTCTCATTCAGCTTTTCAAAGTAATTCTTTCTGGAAGAAAATTTGTATGATTCATTAGTTATGTGTTGCTTGTCATTTTTTCTCCATCCCAGCCTTCTTCCATTAAACTATAGTCTGCCTTTTACTCTTGTTGTTCCTCGATTGATATGGCTAAAAGTTTTTGTAGGTTTATTGTTAATCTTAAAAATATTGTTTTTTATTTGTTGTTCTTGTTGTTAGGTGCTGTCAAGTCAGGTCTGACTCATAGTGACTCTCATAGGGTTTTCAATAGCTGATTGTTTTCAGGGTTACTTTGGGAGCAGATTGCTTTGTCCTCCCATTTTTGCAATGCTGAGGATTGAACTCAGGGTCTCAGAGAGCACAGAGAAGCATTCTACCAACAGAACTATATGTTAGTTTTATAGTTTTCCCAAATTTTCTTTTTCTGATGCATTATATTTACAAAGAAAAACACTGAACATCCAAACTAAATAAAACTGGAGAAGTATATTAATGGTGATCCTGTAAGAAAAGAAAGCAACATTATCATTTGGTAAGGTATTCAAAATAAGGGAGCTTCAAATTTTGACAGTTTTCAGAACAAATTTTATCAAGAAGATAGGATGAGGCACTGTTATATGTGTTGCTTATAAATAACATTAATCAACTCTCATTTTATTTAAATGTGAATATCATCAGATAAATTCAAAAAGTAAGATATTAAAAGTATACATTACTTGGTCAGTTGTAGATCAATTCATATACATGTTGTTGTTTCTGTTTCTGTTAGGTGCCATCTAGTTGAGTCCATCTCATAATGACCCATATAGAGTTTGCAATGGTTGATTATTTTCAGGATTGCTTTGGGAGTGGGTTGACACATCCTCCTATTTTTGTGGTTCTGGGGATCAAATCTGGACTCTCAGAGAGTGCAGAGTAGCACTCTACCAAGTGAGCTAAACCCCAGCCCTTTATACATATAAATATATATGTATATGTATATGTATATGTATATGTATATGTATATGTATATGTGGCTGTAGTTTGGCTCACTTGGTACAGTGTTGTTTTGTGCTCTCTGAGGGCTTAGATTTGATCTCCAGCAATACAAAAATGGGAGAAGGACCCAGTAGGCCACTCCAGAAACAATCAGACATTGAAAACCCTTATGAATAACAGAGAAGCACTGACAAAGTGTCAGTCATGGCACAGCGTTGGGTAATGTTTCATTCTGTTGTATATAGGGTCACTATGAGTCAACCTGACTCAGTGGCACCTGACAACAACAAAATATGTATGTATGTATGTATGTTGTTGTTGTTGTTGTTAGGTGCCGTCGAGTCGGTATCCGACTCATAGCGACCCTCTGTACAACAGAGGAAACACTTGTCAGTGCTTCTCTGCTGTTCATAGGGTTTTCAATGGCAGATTGATTTTTGGGAGGGGGTTGCCAGGTCCTTCTCCCAAGCCTACAGCTTCTGGTGTTCCCAGGCGGTCTCCCATCCAGGTACTAACCAGGGCTGACCCTGCTTAGCTTCCGAGATCTGACGGGATCGGATGCCACAGGGCTACCGCTGCAGGCCTTGTACGTATGTATGTATGTATATATGTATATATATAGGTGTGTATATATATATATATATATATATATATATATATATGTATGTATATATATATAGGTATATATATATATAGGTATATATAGGTATATATATATATAGGTATATATATGTATATATAGGTATATATATAGGTATATAGGTATATATAGGTATATAGGTATATATAGGTATATATAGGTATATCAGTATATATATAGGTATATATATAGGTATATATACATATATACACACATACATGTGTGTGTGTGTTAATAAACAAAAACAAAAGGAAACAAAGGAAGTCTGTTATTTTCTTTGTGTCACTTGTAAATTGAAAATGAAAAACTATTCCATGTTGTCATAATTTTCAAATACTGAGCATCATCTTTAAACAATATTTAGCACTACTTCCAAGGTATGAAGGTAATACCAGCTATTGATTATAGGTATTAACAGAGAGTATGAAGAAACTTTTTATGACCTCCTTTGTTCAAGACCTTATTCTATGAAATACATCAGCCATGTCTTTAGTGCAGAAGAGGGAGTTGCTGGCTGGAGCAATCTTTTATTACCATTTTAACTTTCTTTCTTTCCTTCCTTCTTTCTTTCTTTCTTCTTTCTTTCTTCCTTTCTTTCTTTTTTCTTCTTTCTTTCTTTGTTCTTTCTTTCCTACTTTCTTTCTTTCATTTTTTTCTTTCATACTATTTTTTGGGGGGCTGTGTGTACATGTGGTATTGGAGGTTAAACATGCTAAATATTCCCTCTGCCACTGAGCTATACCCCAGTCCCTATTATTGGTATATTTTAATTGAACCTTAACTGCAAACAGAGTATCCATGTTTTTATATCAGGTACCTCAATGTACAAGATGATATTTCAAAATGATTATTTTAAAGATTATTAGGCAAATTTATTTAAAGATTAAGCATTTAAAGATTAAGCAAAACCACTGCTAGCCAATACTTAATGGAAACCAAGAGAAATGGAGCTAGAAATATGAGGAAATCAAACATGAACAGAGGTTACTCAGGTGAGGCACAGAAGGAGACAACAGACTTCCCTATTATCATGCATCTTCCTTCCACAGTGTGGTGAATTTGAACATATTTTGTTGATGCTACCCCAAAATTACTAATTTCAAATCCATTGTAAAATGTTTGTGTGCTGTGGTCTTATAACTGTGAAAAGATCAATAAACAAGTCCATAGAGAGGACAGTCAAAAATTTATTCACATATTCACTCCCACAACAAATATTTATTGCTTTTACTATGCACAGACACTCCTGTAATTATGATGGAATTTTGCATTGATAAACCAACAATAAATTTAAAATCTTGGAAGTTAAAATGTATTTAATAACCTGAGGCTACACAACATAAGAGTTTGACAACACAGCATACTGTGGGGTATTTGTTACTTACCTTCCTTGTCACTTACAGGACTGGGAGCTATAGCTCAGTATGCAGCATCTTAAGAGAGTATTTTACTACTTATCACTAGTCCAGGAAAGATCAAATTTCAAAATTCAAAGTATGATTTCTACTGAATTAATTTCACATTCACCATCTTAAAGTCAAAATATTATAAGTCAAACCATCATAAGTCAGGGGCCATCTGTACTATGTACTATTCTAAGCACTTGATATACATCAGTAAGCAAAATAGATTGACAACAGTAACAATAACAACAAAAATCATGCCCTTGTCGAATTTATAATCTAGTTAGAAGAGATAAACAACAATGTAATAAATAAGTATTCAACCAGAGGCAAGAATACTAGAAGAATACTAGGAGTCACTTTACCAGTTTGTTGTCCAGAGTTAGTAAATGACATTATTTATTGGAATCTGTGAATACTATGAAGGTAAATTAAAAAAAAAAAAAAAAAAATATATATATATATATATATATATATGCACACACACACACATTTGTTTGTTTGTTTGTTTGTTTAACTTGAAATAGGAACTGAAGTTTAGCTTATTTAGTATGGTGCCATTCTGAGTTCTCTGAAGCCCTCGATTGGATCCTCAGCACCACAAAAAATGGAGAAGGATGTGGCAGCCTACTCCAAAAACTATTCCAGAAAACAATCAGCCACTGAGAATCTGTGAGTTGGACCTGACTCAGTAGGACATATAGATAGGATGTGCTTTGTCTATTTTTTTCTGTAGTTCTTTTTTTTTTTTAAGCTGGAAATTTTTAATGTACAATTTAATGTGTTTCATTCTGACATGCATTTCATTGTGGCATTTCCATATATATGTTACATTGCACAGATAAGTTCCCCCTTACCCTCTTGTGCACCTCCTCCCCTGTCCACTTCCTCACCAAAGGCCTCTCTTCCATTTGCATGTCTTTTTGTAGGAATATTTTTCTATATATCCTTGGATCCCAATTTAGTTTAAGGTCAAAACTTTTTCTGTAGTGATCTATCTTCTTTGGTATTATTGGTATTATTATAATTATTCCCAAACTATTAAAGTTGGGCTGTTTACTTGAGGTCACCATCTCTCTCATTCATCGCTCATCCTTGTTCCTCCTCTCCCATCTTTCTTCTCCCATCATTTTGTCCTTTTGCTAGATCCCTCCCTCCTTCTTTCCGCTTCTTAAATTGTCCCTTCTCTGCCATGTTGACTTTATCTTTGTATTATGTTCCGATTTCTATATAGGATTTTTTCCTTCTTTTAATTTTGATTCAGCTCCCACATATAAGTGAGAACTTGTGGTATTTGGGGACGGGGGGGCTTATGTTCCTTCACTTAAAATAATTTCTCCAATTCCATCCATTTTGCTGCAAATGAAATCGTTTCATTTTTTGATTGCTGAGTAGTATTCCATTGTGTATATGTACTATAGTTTTTTTTTTGTTGTTTGTTTGTTTTTTCCATTCTTTTGTTGATGGGCACTTTGGTTGATTCCATATCTTTGCTATTGTGAAAAGTGTCGCATTGAGCATGGAGATGTAGGTGTCTCTGTGGTATGATGACACATCTCCCTTTGGGTAAATTCCCAATAGTGTTATAGCTGGGTAATATGGTAGATCTATTTTTAGTTTTCTAACATACCTGCATATTGATTTCCAAAGTGGTTGGACTGATTTACAGTGCCACCAGCAGTGTGAGATGGTTCCCTTTTAGCTGCCACCTCACCAGCATCTGTTTGTTTTATTGATCTTGGCCATTCTTATTGTGTAAGGTAGAATCTCAGAGTTGTTTGGATTTGCATTTCCCTAATGGCTAGGGATACTGGGCATTTTTTCCATGTGTTTCATGGCTTTATGGGTCTCTCCACTTGAGAACTGTCTGTTCAGTTCCTTTGCCCACTTGTGTATTGGGTTATTTGTTTTGTGGTGTATTCTTTTTTCTTGAGTTCTTTATAAATTCTGGAAATTAGTCCTCTGTCCAATATATAGGATGTGAAGATTTTTTCTCATTCATTGGGGATTTCTTTAACTCTGTTGATTGTTTCTTTTGCTATACAGAAGATTTTTAATTTCATGTGATCCCATTTATCTATTCCTGTTGCAATTTCTTCCATATTAGAGTCATAGTAAGGAAATACTTTCCTATGCCTATATGTTGGAGTAATTGTCTATCCTATCTTCCATTAATTTTAAAATTTCTGGTTTTATGTTGAGGCCTTTTATCCACTGTGAGTTAACTCTTGTGCATATTGAGAGATGTGGGTCGTTTTTCATTTTTCTGCAAACAGATATCCATGTTTCCCAGCACCATTTATTGAAAAGACTATCCTTTTTCCATATCTTGACAATGTGAATTATGCTGCACTAAACATGGAATTACAAGTATTTCTTTGATGCTGATTTCATTTCCTTAATATTCTCTCCTGTATATTTTTAAAAAATATCATATATTACAATTTGCCACTTTGATCTCTGTTCTTCATATCACTGAGTCCTCTAAACTAATAATAGTAAATTCTCTTATCTGCTCAAACTATTTCATACCTACTAGTTCAACCTTCACCTTGAGTAGGCACTTAGCTTTATCTTGAGTGCAAAGATTAGAAAGTAATCACTCACTAGGGAGTAAATGAAGCAATTCTTTTCCAGTGGACTGAAAGTAAGTGGGTTTCAAGAGCAAAGTTTCCTCCTGAAAACTAGTGGAAAGATCCTATCTCTGTCTTTGACATGAGAAATAGAAGTAGGTCTTTTCCAAATGCAAGGTAGAGAAATAATTCCACATGTTGAATAGAGCACCTAGAGGGCATCTTGGGCAAAAAGATTACCAATATTTTCTTATGTGTGAATTTAAGACAGACAGAAGCAAGTCATACCCTAACATCAGAGAGACATCCTAGGCCAGCAGTAATCTAGCAGGTAAATTCTACTGCTCACACATGCAAACATGCCTGAAAACCTAAAGTTTACACTTGTGGCATCACTTCCAATAGAGTTCCTTCTCCCTCTTCTCTCCCTCATTTATTCTATGTGTTTGAAAACTATATATTAATCATACCATATCACATATGTCCAACGTGACATAGTAAAATAGAGACAAAGCCCTCCTATGCCTGTTTATTCTTGCAAGAGTCAGGACCTGTAATATTATTTTGCCTCTATCTTTTCCTCCCTCATTCCATTTCAGGGGTCAAAGCCCATCTCCATTTTTTAAGCCTTAGATTCTGTCTTAGGCTTTTGTTTCATTTTCTTAAAAAAGAACTTTAACAATCTAATAAATGTTCACTTAGCAATAATCCTCTATCCTGGTGTTTATGTAATGCTGTGCTAGGTAAAATTGAATAAATAATGGAATTGAAAGAAATTTTCTAAGCTTCATGAGTTTATTATATAGCTAGTCAGATATGATTGAATAAACAGAGATAATTAAAGTATGCCTTGAATGACCTCCTTACTGACTTTGATATAAAGTCCTACCGAAACACAAAATAGTGGTGGTCAGAATGGATTTAGATTCCACCAGGAGATTTATTGGAGTTGTCTTGAAGCAGTTTTAAAGGAAATCATGAATGTGGGCAAATGGAAATTGCGACTAGGTCTATGTCAAAATAAATTGAATAAATAAAGCAAACCTGAAAATAAATAAGCACACAAGGATGATTAGAGGACTCTTCAGTAAGCCAAGTTCAGAGATAGCTTAGTTGGCATCCTTTTAAAATACATTAGATTTGCTTTACTGTGCATATATTTAATTTAGTAAACATTAATTTGCATTTGACTCTACACATTTCAAGCTTAACTCATAAGTGCTAAACAATCTAGTTTCAATGATAATTATCATCTTTGTATAATGCAATTAGCTGTGTTATGGGAAAATAGAATATGTCAATGTGTCTAATTTTCTGATTTAACCAGTTGTCAATACAGAAATGGTGTAAGAAGTCTACACTTTTCTCTGAGACAGCTCAGATAAAATCCATAGAATATATCATGGGTAGGATCTATTCTCCTAACAAGATAACCTCACATCTTTATAGGAAATAGTCTAAAACACAGAAAGGATGTAAAAAGGTACTGTTTGAAAGAGCATCGGCCAAGAATTTCAGTGGCTAAGGGATGGAAACTAGTTAGATCTAATATGTGCAACCTGTTGATTTCTGTGTCCAGTAAATTGCAAGCAGGGAAGAAATAATTTAAAAGAAACATGGCTTTCCCATGATCCTTCTTACTTCTGATTGGAAACTCTTCTCAGTTCTCAGCATTTCCAATCCAAAACAAATATAGAGATTAAATTGAAATGTGTAAACCACAGATATGCAATTTCCAAAACAGGTTCTGAGGGTGGATTTTTTTTTTTTTTTTGGAATATGGACAACTTATCTGATGAGTTTATCTAGCTTTAAAAAGAAAAGTGTTGCACAGAATATATGCGACATGACTTATAAAGAGACTCTGAATAAGAGCATCTGATCATTAAATAATTTGCTTTAAAAGAGCCAGATAGTTTGACTTTCACCCTAAAACAGCAACAATTATTTATTTATTTATTTATTTATTTACTTATTTATTTATTTTAAACTACCTAAATGTGTATGTGACCTGCAGCCATACCACTGTCGCATCTGATTCCTTCACATCTCTAAAGCTAAGCAGGGTCAGACCTGGGTAGTAGTTGGATGAGAGACTGCCTGGGAACACCAGATACTATTGGCTTGGGAGAATGACCTTGCAAGCCACTCCCAAAAAACAACCAGCCATTGAAAACCCTAGGAATATCAGAGAAGCACTGACAACACTGTTTTTCCTGTTATATATAGGGTCAATATGAGTTGGACACCAACTCATGGGCATCTAATAACAACAGCAACAAATGTGTATGTATAACAGATTTTGAAGTAAATATACATTATGGAATGATTAAATCCTCAAATGGTTATTTTCATGGTGAAAATACTTTGCAATCAGTCTTTTATCATTTTTTATAAAAATACAATGTATCTTCATTGTTGGTATTTTGTTGTTAAGTGAAATCTAGTTAAGTCTGACTCATAGGGACATTACGTACAACAGAAGAAATCACTCTCCAATATAGTGACATGCACGTGATCTTTTTTATGTTTAAGTCCATTGTTGCAACCACTGTGTATATCCATTTAGTTGAGGGTCTTCTTGTTTTCATTGATCTGCCACTCTTCCAAACATTATGTGCTTCTCCAAGGACTGATCTTTCTTGATAACATGTCAAAAATATGTAAGATTCAGTCTAGCCATCCTTTATACATAAGAGCACTCTGCTTGCACTTCTTTTTAGACAGATCTGTTCATTCTTTTGACAAACCATGGTATTTTCAGTATTCGTCTCCAGTACCATAATTCAAAAGCATCAATTCTTCTGTTTCCTTTATTCAACATGTAGCTTTCACAAGCCAATAATACAGCTGAAAATACCATGACACGGGTCAGGCACATCTTTATCTTTAACATGACATCTTTTACTTTTCAACATTTTAAAGATGTCTTTTGCAACCTCTTTTCCCAGTACAATGTGTCTTTTGAGTTCGTGACAGATACTTCCATGGGTGTTGATTGTAAAACCAAGTAAAGTAAATCTTGTACAACTTCAATCTTTTCTCCATTTATCATGAAGTTGCATACTGACCCAGTTGCAAGGAGTTTTATTTTCTTGATGTTGAGGTACAATCCATACTGAAGACTGTGTTCTTCCATCCTCATCAATAAATGTTTCAAATCCTCTTCATTTTCAGCAAGCAAAGTTGTGTCTTTTGTATAACACAGGTTGTTAATAAGTGTTCTTCCAAACCTGATGCCCTATTCTATGTCATAAAGTCCAGCTCCTAATATTATTTGCTCAGCATAGAGATTGAAACTCAACTGAAACCTGTCTGCTATGTGAGGACCTTGCTGGTATCTGTAATAAAGCTGGAATAGCTTTCAGCATCAGAGAAACACACAAGTCCCCGTGGTATGGCAAACTAACAGACAAATGGGGGATATTGTCATTAGCTACATCCAAATGAAATGAATCAGTATGCCAAAAGGATGCTGCCACTCCTATATTCACTGCAATATTGTTTACAAAAACCAAGATATGGAATTAACCTAAGAATCCCATGAATGAATAAATATATAAAGAAAATATGGGATACGCATGCACAATGGAATACTATTCAGCTATAAAATGAAAACTTAGTATATTATTTTGCCATTTTTATTTGACAGTTCAATTAACAAACAACAGCATAATAGTTCACTCATTTATGTTTAAAGAAATTATATGTAATTAAATTTAAATTACTTTTCAAAGATCAAGATACTTGTACATGGTGTTTTTAATGTCTAACTTCTTACTATGTTGATAAGTTCCATGCCTACTGCTTTAGAAATGTCTGTTCCTAGGAATCTCTAGAGGAATAGAGGATATTAGTAGGATGTTAACAAATGAAATTTAATATAAATACTTTTCTAAGCATAAGAAAACATAGTAATTATTCAGGTACTGAAATTATAAAAATCACTGTGCACTGATTTTAGACTATTTTTTTCCCAGTACTGGGAAGTTCAATCCAGGTTATTGGCCATGCTATGCAAGTGATCCACCACTGAGCCATACTCTAATCCACTTTTAATTCTTTTTTTTAATTTTAAGACAAAGTCTTGCTAAATTACATAAGCTACCTATGGCCTTGAACTCATGATCCCCTTGCTTCAGCTTCCAAATTTGCTGTGATTACAGATGTACGCCTTGACTCCCAGTTTAGAAAATACTTTTGAAACTGCCTTTTAAATAATGTAAGCCACTTTGTTATTGATTTTTTAGGAGAAAACAACTTTTATACACTAAATATAATATATTAGGGCATTAAAAATTCTTGTCATTACTATTAGTTGCTGTCAGGCTGAGTGAGACTCATAATGGCCCTGTGTACAACACAGCAAAACACTCCCCAATTCTGTGCAAGACAAATGATTTTTTTATGTTTAAGCCCATCGTTCCAGACATTGTATCAATTCATCTAGCTGAGGGATTTCCTGTTTTTCATTGATTTGCCAATTTCCCAAATATGATGTCTTTCTCCAGGGACTGGTCCCTCCTGACAACATTTCCAAAGCATATAACAACAATCTAGCCATCCTTGCTTTCAAGGAGCACTCTGGTTGTATTTCTTCTAGGACAGATCTGTTGGTTCTTTTGGTAGTCCATGGTATATTCAATAATTGTCTCCAGCAGCATAATTCAAAGGTATCAATACCTTTCCTGTCTTCTGTATTCAATGTCCAGCTTTGACAACAATATGATACAACTACAAATGCAGTAGCATGAGTCAGGCTCTTGGTCCTTAATATGAAATCTTTACTTTTTAATACTTTAAAGAGGTCTTTTGCAAGAGCTTTTCCCAATGCAATATGTCTTTTGATTTCTTGATGAATGCTTCCATGGTTATTGATTAAAGAACAAAGTAAAGCAAAATTTTGGACAACCTCTATCTTTTCTCCATTTATCATAAGTTTGCATACTGACCAGTTGTAAGGATTTTTGCTTTCTTGATGTTGAGGTACAATTCATACTAAAGGCTGTGTTCTTTGATCTTCATTAATAAACGTTTCAAATCATCTTCACTTTCAGCAAGCAGAGTACTGTTATCTCCATAATGCAGTGCTGTTAAGGGATCTTACTCCAATCACGATGCTGCATTCTTTTCTTTACTTTATTTATTTATTTTTTTGTACTGGGGGTTGAACCCAGAGCCTTGTGCTTGCATGCTTTGCAAATGCTGGACCACTGAGCTGCACCCTCAACCCTTTTTCTTTCTTTCTTTCTTTCTTTTTTTTTTTTTTTCCGTAGTTTTTGAGACAGGTTCTAAGTTACGCAGACTGCCTCTGGTCTCCAACTTGCGATCCTCCTGCCTCTGCCTCTGGAGCCGCTGGGATTACAGGCATGCACCACCGTGCCCAGCTCATATTCTTCTTTAGAAAGTCAAGCTTCTCTGATTATTTTCTCAGAATAGAGATAGAAAAGGTACAGTGAAAGGATACAGTCTTGACCCACACCTTTATTTACTTTAAATCAGGCAGTGTTTCTTTGTTCTGTTCAAACAACTGCCTCCTGGTCCATGTATAGATTTCTTATGAGTATAATTAAGTACTCTGGTATTCCCATTCTTTGCAATGTTATCCATAATTTATTATGATCCACACAGTCAAATGACTTTGCATGGTCAAAAAACATAGATAGACATCATTTGGTATTCTCTGCTTTTGGCAAATATCCATCTGACATCAGCAACGATGTCCTTTTTTTGGCATCCTCTCAATTCTGCTTTTTTTTCCAGCAGTTTCCTGTTTATGTACTACTGCAGTCTCTTTGGAATGATCTTTAGCAAAATTTTAATTGTGTGTGATATTCATGATATCTTTAAAAAATTACCACATTTGGTTGGATCCCCTTTCTTGGGAATACATAAAAAATAACTAATGTTCACTACTAACCTGCTTCCTTGACTCTGCATCTCATGGTAAAGATAAATATAATAATTTAGTGTGTACTCCCCCAGTTGATTTCACAAAATGTTTTTAATAAGCAAGAATCCACTCTTCTTTGCATTCATACTAAATATTCTTAAAAAAATTACAGACTTCTCAATATTTATAAATTCTTTCTAATATAAAAATATTTTCAAAATCCATGCACAAGTAATGCTGTTTGTTGGGTAATTTAAGAAATTAAGTAGTAGATGTGACAAGTTAGTTTTGTTAGCTTTGTTCACCTATTACCTGCTTCCTGGTCCATGTATAGATTTGACATGTTTGACACAGTGAAGGCTTTAACAAAAGTATTTGTTTGAATGAAAGAGTGAATGAATGAACCAAAAGCAATGATAAACAAGTGTGTTTGTTTTTAAATATTAAGACACAAGGTATGGTGGTTAGTGAACTCATGTTTTTAAGGCTTTGGGTGTACTTTTTGCAAGTAGCTCTTGAGGAAAATAAAATACGACAGCATTTTAATGATGTCTCTATTTTAGAAACCTATTTATACAGTTACCATAATAACTTCTGTATTTCACTGTGTTTTTTTTAAACTTTGTTCTTTCAGTGTTTGTGCTAGAAAGGAGCCCTTTGTCCTCAACATGTGATGCAGAGTTCTAGGCTATAGTTTTTCTGAAGTGGTGTGCATCTACTAAGATGCAATTAGTGAGTGCCCACAGTAAGAAATACATTTGTCATTTGTCTGTTTTTTTTTTTTTTACATGGATCAGAGAAGTCTGCTTTCTCTTTCTTGAGAATGAATGTGTGCCCTTTTAAACATTGGATAATTAAAAAAATCTTCTTGAGAGGCAGAATACACTTATGAACAAAAGTAAGTCATTAAGTAAAACCCCTTAGAAATAGATGATGAGATATTTGAGGGGAAACACCTATAAAAAATAAAAACCTGGAACTTATAAAATTGTATATTTATTTATTTTTGCATATTCAAATTTAAGTAACCTTCAAAGTGCTCTCCATTTGATGTAATATACCTATTAAGACATTTTTTCCACTGCTCAAAGTAGGAATTTTCCTTTTTATTTCCTTTTTTTGGTTGTTGTTGTTGTTATTTGTTTGTTTGTGATCCTGCATGGCTGAACCCAAGGCCTCATGCATACTTTGCAAGTGCTTTACCACTGCACTTTATCTTCATCTCCTTTCTTCTTTTTATCTGGAGATAGAGTCTCACTAAGTTACACAGGCTGCCTCTGGCCTCAAACTTGCAATTCTCCTGCCTCTGTGTCCCAAGTTGCTGGACTTACAGGCATGCATCACTTCACCCAGCTCAAAAAAGGTTTTAAATGTATAATTTTTGGTGACTTTTAGTTCTTCTGTCATTTTTTTGTTGTTGTTGTTTCATTTTCTTCCTCCATATCAGTAAAATATTTCCCTTTGAGGAATTTTTTTTTTTTTATCCAGGGAAACAAGCAAACATTTTACAGGGCAAGATGTGGTGAATATAAAGGGTGAGGAATAAGCATCATGCTGGTTTGGGTCAAAAAGTGATGAACACTCAGCTCATTTTGGACAGGTGCGTCGTCATGGTGAAAGAACTGGTCACCTGTTTGCCACAACTCTGGATGTTTCTTGCACAAATTGTGATATAACTTTCTTCAAACTTTAAGATAGAAAAGATTTTGGTGTACCATTTGACCTGGAGGAAAAAACTCCAAGTACACAATCCCTCTCACATCAAAGAAACAGGTGATTTTTGTTTTCATGTCCATTTCTAGTTTTTTGTTTGTTTGTTTGTTTGTTTTGGAAGTCTTCCCTAATAAATATTTTTTCCAGAAAAAAAGTTTTAAGTGGACTCAATAATCTGTGTGACCACAGGCTTCTATTTATTACTAAAAACAAGAAAGTGTCATAATATCACCCTTGCTTATTTGTAGGCCCCTCAAGAGCCTTAAAAAAAGCACAGAGGTAAATATTTTTTAGTTGCTAAATACTTGTCATTAATTTTGTAGGTATGATTTAAAAGTCCACAAGAGTTAAAGGACATAAAGAAATACTATTCTGCACCCTAATAAAGCATGTTGAAAAAAAAAGGAGCCAGACAAACAAAAGGAAAACTACAAATGATATCTTATTTTAAAGAAAAAGAGATATGATATAGACTAGAAAAGACAAACATTGTATATTCTTATAAAACATCTTGATTCTAGAGTATAAATATTGGGAAACATTTGCCAATTTCTATAGATTTTGCATAGAAAATTTCCATCATAATCTGGCAAATGAAAACAACTCATTTTTGGACTTTGTTAACTAAAATGTCACCAATGACACTCATTTATTTTTTACTTCTGCACATCACAAATATCTTAAGAGTACATATTGTGTATTAAGTATTAAGTATTAAGAACTGAATTAAGAACAGTATTAAGAACTGTATGCTAAGTTGTGTGACACAGAAATTATTTTTCCTTTAATGGAATAAGGCCAGTAGTGTACATAAAAATAAATAGGAAATCACAACACAAAGTATGGAGAAAAGACCAAAGTGCTACGCTATGGAAAAGTTTTGAAAGATAGTCTGCAAAAGGGATACCAAGAAGAGTCTCCTGGAACAAAAAAATGATATATGTACTGAGGCTGTACACTGGAAGAGGATTAAACAAACCAATAGGTGGGGAGATGGAATGTCCCATGCAGATAGAACAGTATATGCAAATTAAAGAGTGAGGAGACCCTGTCTTTTGGAAGAAGAAAATGGCTGACACATAGACCTTTAGAAGGGTGTGTGGATAAATTTCAAAGTCACTAAGAAATCTTGACAGCTGCAAAACTAAGAAAGAATAAATTTTAGAAATTAATATGCTCTTTCACCTTGAAGAGTGGGAAACAATATCAATTGGCAGATTTATAGAGTACAATCTTCAATATAATGAATAACATGAATCAGTCTTACCATGAAGAAATTCATTTCCCTAAGCACAATCTGTTACCTAGAGTTAAGATATAGGTCACTCATCCATTATCAGAATTGTGTATATCACTTTGGTTTTTCTAAAATCATCCTCCTAGAAAGGAAATGTGTATCAAGTATTTGAGTAATGGAAAACTTATGTCTTCCTTAGTGATTTTTCAGTGAATTTGATTTGTCATACTCTGGAATGCAAAGACAGCATTACAATTTAAAATCAGAATCAATATCCACTCCTTCCTAAATCTTTACCATCAAATCTTTCTAAAGCCTGTTTTGGAATAATTGGATTTCAATATGACATTAGGGACTTCTTCATACTATGTGTAAAAATGCAAAAGAAAAAAGCCATTTGTATTATGTGAAAGTCTATCATCAATTTGAGTTTTGATGTTTGATCTTCCAGTCAAGTTCCTCAGGTGTGAGAAATGGATTATTGCTGCTGGTTGTGTGTGTGTGTGGCAAGTGTATGTGGGAAAGACAGAGATACTTGCTTATAAATAACATAGGTGAGCAAGCGTACATTTCTCATGTGAACACTTGACTGCTGAATATGCTCTTGTTGCTTTTCAGTAGTCTTTGTTTTTCTGAGAAAATATGTTTGAGTCAAAACCATCTCTCATTACTATAAAAAAAGAACCTGCAGGAAAAAGTACACCCTTTAGTGATGTCAAACTATACTTAAAATTATGTCCTTATGTTATTCATAATCTTTAATTGGTTTTGTTGCTGGTAGTGGCTACCAGCAAAGAATTAAAGACAAAGCAGTCTGAAATAAATAGAAGTATAACTGGACTCTTTGGGAGTACAGAATATCACTCTCAAACAAAATTTGGGATAAGTGCAGGGGATGTCTTCTCTGGACAATTGAAGCTGGTAGATAAATTTTCCGTATACTCAAGTGTTTCTCATTTTATATCATTCATTAGACTAAATTACAACTCTCTGTATGCTAATCTGTTTTCCCTTTAGTCCTCCAAAAGCAAGAATCCAGTTTATTCATGTTATTTTCCTCTCAGTTCTTACTCTTAACATAGCATCTAGCATTTAGAAAGCCTTCAATATCTGTTTTTTGAAAGGAAGGCAGGCAGATATAAGATATTGGAAGAAAAGAAAGAAGGAGAAAGAAAAGAATTTAACACTATCACATGGGATTAGGAACACTTAAATTTAAGGGAGCAGTATATTCTCCCAACTCCCAAATGCTTTGTCAGTAAAGAGTATTTCAAATATTTTCTTATTTTTCTAGTGTAATGAAAGAGTCTTGCAGTAAATTCTGTTGAGGAAAATGTCTTGTTGACTTTTGGTGATCAAGTTACACAGAAAGTTACATAATTTCATCCCATTAGGTGACAGTGTGCATTGTTTTTTCAGAAGTGGAGAAGAGGAGCTCTGTAGTGGTCATTTTGCTTCATATCAATTCTCCCATTTGCTGGAACTGTTGTTGTTAAGTGCTATCAAGTCATGTCTGACTCATAGCGACCCTCATACGGTTTTCAATGGCTGTTTTGGGATTGCCTTGGGAGCGGATTGTCACATCCTTCTCCCATTTTTGCAGTGCTGTGAATCAAACCCAGCACCTCAGAGACGGTAGAGTGGCGCTCTGCCGATTGAGCTAAATCCCAGCCCACGTGCTGGAAATAGTTTCCCATGTATCCAGTGACATATTATCCCTCTAACTTTCATGTATGGATAGAATATTCTCCAAATTCTACTGCGCTGTCTTAAGTTCATCTCACAAGTAACATTGATTGGTTCAGAAGAGGGCACATACTACGTTTAGATCAAAGAAGATCAAAGAAGCACTTTCCAGGGTGTTTGAAGAGGAAAACCTTTCACTGTCTTCGAAATGCTTTTGATTGAGTTTAGAAGGCAGGGGTATTACAGCCAATTGGCTATGTGAACAGAGGCAGACTGATGCTGAAAGCGATTCCCACAGTAAAGAACCCGGAGACCTGGATTTCAGGATCTAATTTGTACCTTAATTACAAGTAGAGCCAGAAATATTCACATTCTTTTAGGTCTATCAACAAGGAATTTTCTTTTTTTTTTCCTTTTGTTCTTTCTTTCTTCTTCCCCCCCTCCTTTTCAGCCAGTATTTCTGCCAATGAGAAGCAAAAAGACCCTCAATGATGCAAACACTGAGCAGGGAATTATAATATCAGCATTGGAGCCATAATCTTGTCAACACTTTACTTGGGAGCAACTGTACTTGGAAGCAAGTCCTCTCTACAGTTGAAAAATGAGCCAAAAAAAAAAAAAAAAAAAGAGAAACATTTCCTGCCTACTTCAAATGTTGATCCAGAGTCTCAATAGGGATAATGTATGTGCAAATACTCTCTTAAGTAGTAAATTGATCAACAACTGCAACCTCCTGAGCATAAGCTAAAATGAATATTTTTTCCTCCTGTTAATAGTCAAACTAACATACAAAAACTAGGTAGTTACCTTAAAATATTTAAACTTTCTATCCAAATCTATGTCAGACAACTTATACAGCTTATTTTATTTTTATATATCTCAAAATAATAGCTCATAATATAATTATTAATGTGGAATAAATTTCAAAATTGCATCTCATTAAGTGATGGTGATTTCAGTTAATTTTTATGCTTTTCCACTCTAACTGTTCTTATGGCCAACGTTACACTATAGGTTTTCATTAAACAGGTGTGACCTTGTGTTCTACTGTTGTGAACTGTTCAGTTGCACACAGACATGATTTGAAGCAGCCAATTCTCCTTTTTACAACAAAAAATTCACATTTAGGCTGTTTGAAATACTCAGGGGGTTGTACATCAAAAAAGTATTATCCCAAGATTAAACACTGGTAGTTGGTTCTAAAATGCTTTCAAATACAAAATATTTACTAGATGGCTGAACACATGCAATTGCAATATGCTGTAGAGATTTAGGGGACCCTTAGGAGTGGAACATATTAAAAGAGAATAACTTTTTTCTCCTGTCTGGTAGTGTTTGTTCAGAGATATATTTATTTTTTTCAGATGACATCCTGCTATAATCTTGGTTGAATTGCAAATGAAAATGCTGTCCCTAAACTCTCTATCTATCCCCAATGTCCTTGTCCATTCCACTCACCTACCTCTCATTCTTGGCACTGAAGAGCTATTTATATTGGAGGCACTTGGGAGTCTCTGTGAATAATGCCAACTACAGACAGAATTCAGCCTGTGGAATTCAGGTGCAGGTAGTCATTAAGAGAACTCCTATAAAGACAACAGTCATGTTTATGGAAGGACAAGGGATGAAGTAGAGCTAATACCACAGAATCTCATTCCTAAAACTTGATGAGAGAATATAGAAGACAGTATAGCTTCAGAACTGAAAACCAAAACCCTATTATCAGTAGTAGTTCATGTGTTCCTTATGAAGAAGGATATGGTTTTATTCACCCTTATCTTTCAGAGTCAAGCAAACTGCTCTATGTGGTAGCAAGCCCTCTGTAGCAAGCCCTCTGTAAATTGGCTAGATAAGCACATTGGTATGAAGGTAGAGTGAGAACTGTAGTAGAAACCCAAGTCCCTCTTATGAAATAGTTGGGTAGCCTATTTGGGGCAATGTATAAGAATGAATGATTTGAATCTAATCTTGTCCTGTCATGTTTTTGCTGGTAACTACTTACTATCTCAAGTTTACCATACGTTAAGGGACATAGAGAAGACTCAGGCTATGTGATAAACTGCCAATGGACTCCTTTGTGAAGAACCAGGTTAAGGTAGGGAATGAGGCACACATGACTGCAAACCTTTCCAAGTTCCTTTCATAGGTAATATACTCCTCTATACCGTATTTGTAGCATTTTATAATGTTTAGCAGATTATGTCTTGTATTTCTAATGCTTGTGATTTATTGTTTCTGGTAGTTATAATCTCCCTTAAAGTAAGATTTATGTCTAGACCATCTGTTACTTTTGAATCGCCTGAATATTTTGCTCTCTGTGTAGTAATTTTTCAATGAATGTTTGCTGAATGGAATCAAGCACAGGGAGGTTAACTTGCTTGCATTTTATGGCTGTCATGTATATAACATAATCACATATAAAAATTCAGAAATGCATACAGACTCCATCTAGTCACCAGAGATTGTGATGCATTTGAGGTAGAGTTGAGGATGTAATTTTAATACGCTCTCCCTATATGACTCTTATTTATATCCTTGGTTAACCGTCACTACTTTGTTGTTGTTGTTGTTAGGTGCCATCGAGTCGGTATCCAACTCATAGCGACCCTCATAGGGTTTTCAATGGCTGATTGTTTCGGGATTGCCTTGGGAGTGGATTGCCAGGCCCTTCTCCCATTTTTGCGGTGCTGGGAATTGAACTTGGGACCTCAGAGACTGCAGCGCAGCGCTCTATCCACTGAGCTAAATCCCAGCCCCGTCACTACTTTAGTTAGTAGAAAAGAGTGCATGTTGATTTCCAATACATGCATCCCTAGGATAAATTTCAATTTGACCAAATTTCCCTGAGCTTCCTGCCTTCTCAGTCAGGGTTCCAATCCTCCTAATATACATCCCATCCTCAATGGACTTTCCCATAGGACCTCTCTCACTTAATTAGCTGTCTGCTCGATCAGAAAACAATCCCTGATCAGGTGTTAGCTGGTGTTTCCTACATTCCTACAGGATGGTGTGCATCCTGTAAAGCAATTTCAATTTAAAAGGGAAATGTGAGGACCAAAATCTTTAGGGCTTAAGATATCTTTTTGGGGTTGTAAGCACCAGCATGGGACCTATTTTAGGAAAGAGACGGCTTTAAAACAGACCTTAAATATCACAATCAACCTGGCTCCCTACTTATGTGGCTGGCCCCATTTCCCCAAATATCAGATCCCAAGTTTTATCCAACATGAATGTTTCATGCTGATTGCCCTCCTCTTAAATGTAGGTTGTCTTTTGCCCATATTATTTTAATACCTGTGGGATTTGTTTACTTGTTTTCTTCTGAGATAGATATATAGATGGGTACAGAAGTGGATAAACTTATATGTTTTCTTAAAAGTTATTCTCCAGAATCACCTAGAAATCATTCCTTATAAAACAAGTTCAGTGGGGGAAGGTGCAGGTTGATTAATTCATATCATCTCCATTTAGGAAGCAAGTCAAGGCTTGCTTGTTGGAGGACATTTTATACTTTCCTCATCATGAGTTTAAGTGAGACAAGATGGGTAGAACTGCCCCTCAAGGAGAACTGATGCTCAGAAGGCTACAAATACACTCATTCTGTGTGGGTATAGATATAGTTCTAGGACTTATCATGGATCCCAAAATCAGATGCTCAGGTCCCTTATATAAAATGGTATGGCATTTGCCTATAACCTACGTATATAGAGCTATACACTTTAAATACTCTTTAGATTGCT
Source organism: Pedetes capensis (assembly GCA_007922755.1). NCBI lineage: Eukaryota > Metazoa > Chordata > Mammalia > Rodentia > Pedetidae > Pedetes > Pedetes capensis. The sequence goes on from VMDO01008603.1 coordinate 42,461, forward strand.
TATAATACCCAGTACAATGTAAATTTTACATAAGCAATTGTCATATTGTATTGTTAAGGTCATAATGACAAGAAAGAAATGTCTGTATGTAATTACTTCAGATACAATTTATTTTTTGAATGTTTTTGTATGTATTTTGTTGAATTCATAGATGTGAAACCCACAAACAGGAAGAGCTAGCTGTATATCCTTTTTTCTAGTCTTGGTTTAATTAATATGGCTCCATAAACTTTTTTCAGTCAACTGCAATATCAATCCAGGATAAATAAGATGCAATTAAGACTCTCCTACTAAAAAAGCAGTTTAGGGAGTGAATGTCACAGCATATTTTCTAAAAAACAGTAGAACTTGAAAAAAATGTTATCTTATTATAAGAACTTTGTCAGTATTTTGTCCTTAAGAAAAAAACTTCTAAAGGGATTGCAACACACATACGTATACAAGCCATTCAATTTAATCATTGCCATTATTTGTAAGTGTCTTGTCCAAAATTCAGGTGTTAGCAATGTGATAGTATTGGATGCAGGACCTTTTAAGGAATGAAGAGGTCATGAGGGTTGCTGTCTCATGAATGAAAATAAGGCTCTTATAAAATGGTACACTCAGTGTTTGGAGATTTTGCTCCTCTGTCTTCTTACCATCTGAGGAAATATGTGTTCATTCCTTTTTTCCTTCTATCCTCCACTATTTAAGGATGCAGCACAGAGGTACTCAACAGATATCAGTGCTTTGGTTTTGAACTTTTCAGACTCCAGAACTGGAAGACAATACATTTCTGTTCTTCATAAATTACCCAGTGTAAGTTATTCTGCTACAGCAGCAAAAACACACTAAAGTGAAGACAAATGAAAGGAGTTCTTGTTGAATAAATGATTTTATTTATCAAACACTATTAGGTGTATTACTCTTTATAATTATCATAGTAATTGTATGAGGAGAACCTATTATTATCTTGATTTTTTTCTGTCATTAACTGACTTGATGAAAATTTCATGTAGTAGGATTCAGTGTTCAGTAACACATATATACGCATACACACATTAAGAGGAAGAGTATGACTTGCAAGATTAAATGAAATTAGGTATTTTGTTCTTTATAGTAATTGGCTGATTTATAATATATCCTCAGTAAGTGCAACGATCAATACCAGTAGACAGCAGAACATTCACAGGAGACTCATTACACATTTTCTTCAGTGACTATTTAATGAATATTCATTTTTCTTGATACATATTTATTAAAAAGATACTCTAACACCTTGATTAGGCAATGGGGATTCAAAGGGGGCACAATTCCCTCATTTGAAGAGCTTTGGTCTGATAGGAGATATAGAGGAGTAAAAAAGCAATTATAATACAGAGTGACAAAGTCACAATGGGGAACCAGAGTTTGACAGAGGAGGTGCACCTACCCCTGGCAGGATGGTTCACAGGCTCCTGGAAACATGCAGGGTTTGCGGGTAATTTGGATGAATGCCACAGCCAGTAGTTCACTTGCTGCAATTACTTATTTTTATGAGAAAACACGCAATGAAAATTATATGTGAACAGAATTTCAGCAAATTAAGAATTGATTTTATATTACACTTCTTGGGGGTGTAAATTGTAAACTCAACAGATAGATGAAAGTTTTAATTAGAGGCAGCATTTTAATGACTTCTGTAGGATTGGGATTTAAGATCTAATTTAAAATCTACTTTTGGCTATAAAAATTATATCTAGATAGATAAATATTTCAAACCATGTCAAATACTCAGATATTAGGATTTTAAATGTTTTCACTGTAAATATTTGATAAATGCTTGAGGTGTTAGACACACTTTTAAATATTATACAATGTATACATGTTGCAAAACATTGCATGGTGTCCCATAAATATACACATTTTTATGTCTTTATATATAAGCTAAAAATAAATTTAAATTCAAAATATTGAGCTCTTAACAAAATATCAACAATTAGGAGGCAAATTTAGTGACAGATATGAGAGCAAAGATTCCAGTGCTCTGGGATTAAGGAAGCAATAAGAAAGCATGTCATAAGCAATGGAGAGGCCAAACAATAGACCTGAAAATGTCATCATTCCCACTAAGAAGCAGGATAAAAGATAAGATTTGAAAGCATGAATGCTGAAAACTGATTTTAAAAATTGAAAATATTGATGAGATTCCTAAATGCATGTTTCTACAGACCTTATTTTTATTTTGCAATAATTTTATTGTATACTTTTGAGGTTTATGATATGATGTCATGGGATACACATAGGCAGTTAAACCATTACTGTATTGAAGCAGATTGACAGATCTATCATCTCACATTGTTAATTTTTATGACAAGAGAAACTAAAACCTATTTACTTAGCACAAATCTCTTATGCAATAAAATTTGATTTTATTGTCCTCATGTTTTATACCTGATCCCTATATTTGTTTGTTGTAAATATCTATTAGTTTGTATCCTTTGACCTACATCTATTTATTTTTCCTCCTATCCTTCACCCACACAAGGTGACCAGTTTTATTTTCTCTTTATATATTTGACTGCTTCCTGTTGTTGTTGTTTCAGATTCAACAGGAAGTGAGTTCATGCAATATTTTTTTCTTCTTCTCTGCTTGGCTTATTTCACCTCATGGGATTTATCTTTCAAGTTCATCCCTGTTGTGGCAAATGGCAAGATATATATGCTTTTTAAGGCTGAATAATAGTCTATTTTTGTATGTGCTGTGTGTGTCACAATTTCTTTTTGTCCACTTGTCCTTTGAGAGACACTTACTTTGTTTCCATATCCTGTGTACCTATAGATTCATTGTCTAATTTTGTTCTGAAACTTAACCAATTATAAGAAGATAGGTTTGGGGTTTGGAACAAAGGAACAAATGGGTAGGTATTGGTGATTATTTTCTATTTTGCTGAGGTATTGAAGATCACTATTTCTTCAAAAGTCATACACAAATGAAACAAAAATTCAAACATGATCTCACTGGTGCAAGTGCTTAGAGACAGCTTTAGAGTCACTGAAATCCCCCTGTGAATGACAAGTGGAACTATTTGAAGATCATTGGACACATATAATGATATTTACACTGGCTCTCACTGCCAAGATTTATCATTTCCCTTATTTTCTAAAGTAAGCAAAAATGTAGACCAATGCTAAACTCAAAATTAAAACAAAACATGCATTCAAAAATAGTTGTACTTTTTTCCCCAAAACTAAAGCTTCTCTCTGTAGAGGATATGTCAGTATTAACACAAAAAATCAGCTATAAAGACTTTCATGCAGTAATTATGCCTCATATGTTTAAAAAAGAGAGCATATTCTCAACATTACAAAATGATAAACCAATCTGATTTGGAAGAGTTTTGTTTTCTCCTAGCCACATATTATTTTCCTTGTCTTTATCTCAAAATGTTCTCTTTTGAGGATATAGAGTAGCACACATATGGGTTTATGTTCCTCTGCCCTTGTGGACACCACAAAGCAAACAGGCAGATATCAATTTTTGTGTAGTTTCTTTTTGTTGTTGTTGTTAAGGTTTACTTGCAATTACAATTGAGCTCAATAATCTAATCACAAGGAATAATTTTTTGTCTACACTTAGAAATTATCTATTTAAAAGACTGGCTTTATTGACCAATTTCACAGTAGTTAACTTTGTAGGAATATGCATCAGCAGCCTGATGAAGGAGAATTTATTTCACCCTGGGCATGATGCCGTGTATTTCCCCAGGTATTTCTCATTGGTACAAAATAACATATTTTCTGGTAAACATATTCTTAAGATACAAAAATAGTATGATCCATCTTTCCTTGGTATTTTTGGATATAGAGCAGGAAGTTTTTTCTACTGAATTTCTTTATATGAAATGAAAATAGTCTTTCAACACATTGACAGATTTATGTTTCAACTCAATCCATACAATGTATAAAGTAGTCTAAGAACCTTCGATCATAATTACAATTATATTATTGTTTTATAAAAATATTTCTTTCTACTAATTTATACTAATACTAGTAAAAGAAATAATGTGTGATGGTTATTCATTTCTATTTCCAGATCCTTGGGAGCTGAATCTAGGGCCTTTCACATACTTTGCAAGTGATCTCCCACTGAACGACACTCGCAGACCCTTTTTCATGTTTTATCTTTAGTCAGGGTCTTGCTAAGTTATGAAGGCTGCCTCTAAACTCCAACTTGCAATCCTCCTGCCTCTGAATCCCAAATAGTTGGGACTAATGGTATGTGCCGTCATGCCTGGCCCAGTGGTTAGTCTTGATTCAACTTGACTGGTTAAGAGAGACACAGGTCTAATATAGGCCGGCAACCATACCACTGTGGCGTCTGATCCCATCAGATCTTGAAAGCTAAGCAGGGTTGGGCATGGCTAGTACTTGGATGGGAGCCCACCTGGGAACACCAGATACTGTAGGCTTAGGAAAAGGCCTGGCAACCCACTCACCCGGAGCAAAAAAAAAAAAAAAAAGAAAGAAAAAAAAAAAGGAAAAAGAAAACCCTGATATTGAAAACCCTATGAATAACATAGAGGCACTGACAATAGTGTTTATCCTGTTGTATGTAGGATCACTATGAGTCAGACACGGACTTGATGACACCTAACCATGATTAATAAGCCACACCTCCAGGTCCATCTTGAGTGCATTTCCCGAGAGATTGATTTGTGGGACAGTAACTGGAAGGGAGTGATCCTCTCCCTGAGTATGAGCAACACCATGGACTAGGCTGGGGGCCCAGAGGGAATAAAGTAGAGGAAGGAAAAAGCCAGCTAGTGTGTGCAAACTATATTCTGCTAAGCAAGTGAATCCATTGCTGCTGCCACTGCTGGTTTGCCTCAGACTCCAACCTTTCCCCCATTCAATGTGAACTGCACACCAGCAAATGCCCATGGAGCTTCCAGGCAATCAATATTGAAATGAGACTGCTAAACTTCCAACTTCTTGGACTAAATGACTGTTCTATTTCTACCTGTCCAGCATGCAGTTGGTCATTGTTAAACTACACATCCTCCTATCATATAAGCCAATCCAATGAATCCTCTTTCATTCTGTTTAGTTTTTACTGTTCTATTCTTTTAGAAAATCCAGGCTAATACATAATGTATGTAAAATCCCTACTATAGAAACCATTATAGCCAGGCATGGTCGAGCATGCCTATCATCCCAGGGGCTTGGGAGGCGGAGGCAGGAGGATCACAAGTTTGAGACCAGAGATAGTCTGCATAACTTAATGAGACCCTGTCTCAAACAGTAAAAAAAAAAAAAAGAAAAAAAGAAATGGGCTGAAGGTGCAACTCAGTGGTCTAGCACTTGCAGAGCACACAAGAGCGAGGCCCTGGGTTCAACTCTGAGTAGTACCACAAAAAAAAAAAATTAAATGTAATCAGTTGCTTAGTTAGTACTTGATTAATAAATTGTCTCTAATTGCTTTCTTTGGCTCAAACTCTACTCAGCAGTTTTTAGATACCATATATTCTTGAATTTAAATCCACATTTTCCACAGCATTAGAGGTCTACAAAATTAAATGCAGATTAGAATCATGTGCTGATTGAGTTAGTTGTCAAGAGAGCTCTTGAGATACTTTTTATTAAAGTAGACTTTTATTCTCACATCTCTGGTTTATTGTCTACCCAATCCTCTTCATCACTGAAGGAAGAATAGGATGATAACAAATATATAGTCTATTAAAACATGAGTGATGTTTGCCATAGTTTATTAATTTCTTTTTTCCTTAATCCAATATCTACTAAAAATATGCAGTGTTAGACTTCGATACAGAGACAAAGAAAAGGAGATATAGTACTGCTCTGAAGAAGGTGCCTTTTCTAGAGTGAAAATGAGATATATTAACACACAAAGATGGCAGAAAGGAACACTTTTCTAGACTGATGAGTCTATAAGGAAACTGCCTCCTTCCTTAGAACAGGAAAGCAAAGACAATCCATGTGATATAATGTGAGAAGATTCTAAGTAGATGTAAGATTTTGGACATGTAGCACTGATTCTTGGCTGTCAAATACCACTTCAAGGCCACTTATCAATTATAGCTGCCAACACTTCGATTTTCCCTAGAGTAGCACTAGTGCTAAATTACTGCAGATGATCAGAATAGGATTCCTGAAAGGTGTATCTTTGGATTAAATATGAATCCTAAAGAGGTATTTGTGAGGTGAAATGTGAAAGGTGGAGAGAGGAGGAAGCAACATTGAGGAAGAGGAATCCTGTAAAAGAGAAAGGAACTTTTGCTTGTCTGATGCTGAAATGAATCTGCATTCCAGGACCGAGGGATATTTCACATGCAGGGATGTAAATGTTGTTCCACAGAGTAGAAACCAGGTATCAAGGGTTAGGGTGACAAGAGGTGGGCCACTTTTTGGGTATCCTCTGTCATTACCATGTTTAGGAGTTTCCTCCACCCCTACTGCAGTTTGGATGGGTGAAGAAATTAATACTACTACTGGGCTCTGTATAATTCTCCAAAGGGCCTCAAGTCAAAATTAGAATTTTCTCCATAAATCAAAGTAAACAGTATTAATTTGGTTGCAATTAGAGTGAGACGGATAAGTGGAAGCTTTCAACTCAAACATCTGTGAGAGCTGGATTTTTTATATTAGACTTTTAAAATTATATTAAAAGAGTCATTTAGATCACAACTTACACCTGTTACTTGGTACAGCTGATTGCAGAGTGTTTAATAAGTTTATAAATTTACCTTAAAAACTGACATTATCACATTTACCAATAATGTGAAAATTCAATGATTTAAAAAGGAGTTGGGGGAGAGGTTCATTAAAGAGAATTAGAATCATTAAATGCCAGATGCCAAATAATTCCTGTTGCTTAACTAAATGTTATTATCATTACTTTCTTTTTAAATTTTTACTCCATGCTGCTACCTATTTAGAAGTCCCCTGTGGCCATTTTAATTAGCTTTCCCACCACTCCTGTGAGACAGACAGCATAATGGATTGAGATAAACCAGCCTGACTGTGGCTTAGCTATTTTTTCATAGAAATTTTGGGATTATGATGGGGTTGAATTGTCTTGAATCCATGTGATATTTCCTTAAGCAGAGGTAATCAGAGATGAAAATAGAAATTCTGATGTATATGTGAAACGGTATATCCAAGCATTATACTATCCCAGTATATCTTCTCTTTCTAAATACCTCTTTTACATCTTTAAGTTTGCTTAAAGGCAAACATTTTTCTTTCTTATAAGAGATTTAACTATGTCATTTTCTGAATTTTAATGTCCATCAGAGGAAAGTTTAATTTTTTAAAAAAATTATGAGCTTTCAATTTTACCATAGTAAAATGCTGAGCCATTAATTTGAATAAAATTGTTTGCATGCATAAAGTAACAGCTAGCTGAATAAAGATCATAGGAAAATTAAATATAGTGACAAGTAAAGAGTATGCTTTCTCACCAGCCCACAATTACAACAATTTCAAATTTGCCTTTCATTTCTATAAATTAGTTATGTGTGACCATATTGTAGAGTGATTTGCTAAATCAGAAACCAGAATATCATCATGCAGCATTATTATAATAAGAACTTATCTAAGGGCTATTCTCATGTCTTGAACAAAAAACCAGAACAGAATGTTATTGTCTTATTTATACAGGCAAGGCATCTTGTGATTCCAATGGACTCATGTTGAATGTGAAGATGAAACCTTTGAAACTATAATTTAAAAATGCATTGTGTTATATTTAACTGCACATTATTAAAATGACAAAATTGTAAATATTTTTCCCTCTTACTAAAAGAAAATTTTACAAATAAATTTTTATATATATGTATGTATATATGTAATATATATATATATATATATATATATATATATATATATACATATCATCTATTTCTCATTTAAGTTGAGGGAGAAAAATAAGTAGCTATATTTTAAAAGTTCAAACCAACAATTGGTCATATATAGTATTGGCCAGTACAGGATAGAATCAGAGTTAATTTTGAATTAAGTTTCAAGATGATGCTAGTAAAAAGTGATGTATAAATCTGAGAGCAGATAAGAGAGCAAGTCCTGAAGGCCAGAATTATCTAAGTCCACCCAAGCTATCTAAACCTGCAAAGTCACAGTCCTGCTACTGTTGGGCCCCACATTCAGGCGCCAAATATATGTGGGGCACGCGCTTCCCAGTCCGGCCTGGAGGTTTGGATGGGCTGTGCCGCCGCGCACACAGATACTAAACACAATTCACTCGGGACCCTCAGGTGAGGGGCGCAGACTCCTGCGGCCCTCGGGACCCCGGCAGAGATGGGAGAAAGGAAAAGCCTCAGGCACTTTTGCCTTCCAGGGGCAAACACCTGTGTTGGTCGTCTCGGTGGTCAGGAGGAGACAGCTGTTGCTTCCTCGGTGATCAGACGGAGAGCAGGTTCTTTTCCTTGTTGAGGATTGCAATGGGAGAGCATTCTCTCCTCACCAAAGGTCTGGGGCAGAGGAGTGGGGAGAGGCATTTCCTCATCGGTAGTCCGGGCAGGGACAGGTGAGAAGGCGCAGAAAGGGATGCCAGAAAGGCCGTGCCAAAAAGAGATCGAGCTGCCGCAGCACAGCTCTTTATATAGTTCGCCTATGGAATGGCCTGAGCCAATCAGCTTTCAGTCCAATTGTCCAATCAGAAAGTGTTTTGTACAAACATGCAACCAAGTTACTTTCATTTTCCCTAGATTTCTAACTTACAAACCAGATATTCAAACGCCATTTTCCCAGTTTGGGAGTTTTTGCCAATTTCCTCCCGATTCTTCCCTACAGCTACCCAAGGTAGAAGTTATACATCAAATACTTATGCAGTAGACACAAACTAAAGAAGAAATAAAAGATCAAATTATCCAATGGTAAGAAATTCAGAAAATTTATATATACATGTAATAAAAATTTCAGTATCTCTCTGTTATTCATTCATTACTGATCTATTTTAGATATGATTATTAAATACCTACTCTACTCTAAGTATTATATTATACTAAATCCTGGAAATACACCTGGAACAACACAAAGCTTCTTGCCTCAGTATGTGGAAGTGATATGGGAGAGATAGATGAGCATAATTATTAACATCCATCTACAGAATCAGCTATGATATTCAAAGAGTTGAAATTAGTTCAGTATAATTGCAATCCTGAAATCAAAGTGGGAGCAGAAGGTTATTTGGTTCATTTGTTTGATTTTTGTTTGTTTTATTTTGGGAATGGTGGGAAGAAGAGAGGATAGGTACTAAGAAGTCAGGATGGAAAGGGAAACTGATTATTGATAACTTTTCTTGATCAGACTAGAGACTTTATACTTTACCTGAAGTTAACATGTAGATGTTTTTAAAAGGTTTTCTGTGCAAAATCATAATCCAGAGGGATTTTCACATTTCAGTATAGAGACTATTTTAAGGATATGAAACATAAAATTGCTTATAGGAAACTAAAAATAATAATTTTGATCACAATTAAGGTAATAACCAATGAGAAGTAAAAAGTGTGTGCACAGTTTATGAGCAAGTGCTTCTTATCTATCACTGTAATATGAAGCCCTGCATATGTTAGATATGTGATAAATGCATACTGATGTCCACAAAAAGAGCAAATCAAGAATTTTTTGAAACTTCTCGCTTTGAGGTCTAATTTGAAAACGGAAATTTAACCAATGGTGATGAAGTTAGCATTTTAATTGAGGGGCTGAGAATGGGAGATCTGAATCAAGCGGAATCCTGTGTTATGAGAGGAGAAAAGACCATTGTCCAGATGTAAATTTGTGTTAAAACAGAGTAAGAGGTGAAAAAAATAGGAAAAGGAACATCACTGATGACAAAAGAACAATGATCACACAGATCATTTTCTAGAATGGAAGAAAGAAAAACTTCAGGTTACATTAAAGACAGAATTAACCATGAGTAAGTCAATTTAACTCCTGATGTTCAACCCAATTGTGGAAGGCATATTTTAAAGCAGTACTGTAATTCTTACAAATGCTCTTCAATTTTGGGTGAGATTATCTCCTAATAAACACATCAATAATTGAAAATATTGCAAGTCAAAAATACATTTAATACATCTAACCTCCTGCACCTTATGGTCTGCAGCCATAGCACCTTAGCATCCCATCCTGCTTGATCTCAGAAGCTAAACAGAATCAGCCTGGTTAGTTGCTGGATGGGAGACTGCCTGGGAATACCAGATGTTCCAGGCTAGGGAGAAGGACCTGGCAGCCCAATCCCAAAACTATCCACTATTGAAACAATCCATTGAAAACTCTATGAATAGCAGAGAAGCACTGACAATAGTGCTGAGCATAGCACAGTGTGGGGAAGTGTTTTGTTCTGTTGTATATAGGATCACTGTGAGCCGGATCCAATTCAATGGCATCTAACAATAACAACTACATCTTATAGCTGAGCATCAGCACAGTACATTGTGGTATATCAGTTGTTTAACCTCATAACTGTGCCATAACACAGCCCTGCCCAGCATCAAGTATCACATGCCACATATCACTAGTGCAGGAAAACTTCACAATTCAAAATTACAACTATAGTTTCCACTGGCTTCATATCACTTTACACTGGAAAGTAAAAAAAGAAAAAATCATGCAATCATTGTAAGTCAGGGACTCTGTAATTGGAAAGGTAAGAATTTAGTGAACTATTTACCAGCAGTGGATTTTCGTATCATGTACCATGTTTTTTAGTTAGATTATCTTGAGATTAAAGAATACCTCACTTTACATGCATATATATGCAATATGCATGCAGCCATACCACTGTGGCATTTTATCCGATCAGATCTCATAAGCTAAGCAGGGTCGGGCCTGGTTAGATCTTGGATGAGAGACCATCTGGGAACAGCAGGTGCTATAGGTTTGAGAGAAGGATGCGGCAATCCACTCCCAAAAATCAACCCGCCATTGAAAACTCTATGAATAGCAAAGAAGCACTGACAATAGTATTTTGCCTGTTGTATGTGAGGTTGCTGTGAGTCGGGTACTAACTCGAGGGCACCTAACAAAAACAATATCATATACAATACATTCCTATGTCCAAAACAAATATTTAGAGAATCTCTTCATAAGCAATGAACATTATAAAAAATGATAACCATTTCAAAATGATGGATTCCACCAGAGATTCTCAGACTGTGAGCATTTTGGTTATATTCAGCATTATACATCAAATTCTTAATGTCCTATTCTAACCATAAATGATATAATAGAGATTCATGAACACTGAAAGGTAGACCCCAGTCACTTCACACTACTAAAATATATAACTTAGTTACTTTTTCAGAAACCAAGAAGATGAATTTAATCACTGTGGCAAAATAGAAGATAAACTGCCATAGTCTTAGGTACAGGGTTAGCTATTTAAGGTTGTATTAATTAAAATAAACCCAATATTTAATTATTTATTCACCAATGCAATTACTAATAAATATTTAGAATCTCCTATATATCATGCACCATTCCTATATATCATGCACATATGAGGAAATGAACACTGAACATGAAAGATAAAATTCATGCCTCTCATTTTATGTATAGGAAAAAATAAACTGATTAAGCAAATTTTATTTAATGTCATGTTTCATAGTGACATAGTTTGCAACTGTAGCACTGTGGAGTCCAATCCTGTCAGATCTCAGAAGCTAAACAGGGTCAGGTCTGGTTGGGAGACCATTTGGGAACACCAGATGCTGTAGGCTTGGGAGAAGGACCTGGCAACCCATTCCCCAAAATCAATCAGCCATTGAAAACCCTATAAATAGCAGAGAAGCACTAACAATAGTGTTTCTTCTGTTGTACATAGTGTTGCTATGAGTTGGACACCAACTTGATGGCCCTACCACCAACAACATAGTGAGATATGATATGAAGAAAAATAAAGCAGAGTAAAAATGATAGTAAGGATGAAATTTAAATAGCCTACTTAAGAAAGAGTTCACCAAGAAGCTGGATTGCCTGAATGGTAAGATAATATCATGTAATTGAAATATCCTGAAACAATGGTTCTCAAGAGTTAGCATGTACTAGATGCTCCCAGAGGTCTTGATAAAATTCAGATTGCTGAACCATCCACAAGAGTCTCTGATTTAGCAAGTGTTCAGGAAAGCCTGAAGACCTGTAAGCATTAACAAGTTTCAGGTGCTGCTGATGCCAAGAACCATAGGTGAAATCTATTATGGAACACAGAATAAGTAAACCTTTTCTATAAGTGTCATATAATAAATATTTAGACTTTGTGAGCCATACAGTCTCTGTTGAAACTATGCATCTAAACTGTTGTAGTGCAAATGTAGCCATAGAAAATATATAAGTACCTGAGCAAAGAAAACTGTACTTTGGATACTGAAATTTGATTTTTGTGTGATGTCTACATGTCATGAAATAGTACCCTTCTTTCCAACCATTTAAACATTTTAAAACCATTCTCATGGGCCTTAAAAAGAGATATGTAACAGCAAGTTAGAAGACTTTATTCAAAAAGTAAGCAAGAAAGTGAACATCCCTGAGGCAGGAGCATATTTGATGTGTTCTGGGTGCAGGAAGTAAAATATTGCATCAAGAGGAGGAATAAAGAGGTGAGGAGGCTACTGGATCCACTTAGGAAGCAAGGTGATATGGGTCCTTCACAGACTGTGTTTTTATAAGTAAGTGACCTACTGCATATTCAGCAGAGGAATAGCACCATCTGTCACATTAAGTCCCTCTCTGGTAATTCTATATTATCATGAGACTAAAACTTTGGAGAAACAGAGGAAAAGAAGAAGCAGGGAAACTTGCCAGCAGTCTCTCTTAGTAACCTAGGTAAATACTTCTGGCTTGAATTCAGGTCATGCGATAGAGGCAGTAGTAGAAGAGAGATTTTTGTGTGTGCACTATAAACAACCTACACATGCTGATAGATGCTCTGTGGGATGAAAGAAAAATGAAGTGAAAGACAGTTCTGAGTCTTTCAGTCTTGGAAGCTGAGTGAATTGTAGAGCCGATTACTCAGCAGTAGTAATTAGAGCAAATTGTAGAACCAATTACTTAGCTGTAGACAATAAAAAGAAAACAAAAATTGTGGAAAAGAGGAATAGTCATTTAGGATGAGAAAAAACTCAAAAGAATACAGTGTCATGTCACAAAGTGAAGAAATCATCTAAAGAGGAGTGGGACCAAAAAGGGTTAATACAGGGAGCTGAACTAGACATGAGATGGAGAACTGGCCACAGCCTTTACACTTTAAGTTTATTGGTTAGGGGATAGTACATTTAATGCAGCACATGGGAAAACAATGATATGCATAAGTGTTTGTGTAGCAAGTTATGAGTTTTAATGTTTAATATCATAGGCATGAGAAAAGCTAGGAATCATTTCAAACAAAGAATCATACTACAGATAGAAGAGATAAATCACCTCCTAGCTCTGCGGAGATCTGGAATAAACATTGCAGAGGTTCTTCTATGTGTATCTCCTTGTATTCTTTTTCCTGACAACTGCCATACCCTCTGATCTATGGGTTTAGATCAGTGCATTATTTTGAGAGATGACACATAATTTAACCATATTATAATCACATCCTGCTGGAATACAAGCCATTGCATTTCTTTAAGAAGTCCTTTATTTTTCCTGATTCATTAATTGCTGTTCTCTGTGTCTACCTGGCAGAAATCAGTCTTGTAGGGCATCCTTCCACCTCCTCTTTCCAGGTTATTGAGATTTCATGCTTTGCGCTAAAGGAGGACTGAAAACTTAAACAATGGGAATGGATATGGAATCAGAGGACCTGTGTTCCAGTCTCAAATTGATGACTTATTCTAAGACAGGAATTATTACTTTGTCTGTTATATATTATCTATGCATCTGGAAATATCTTGGTTATAGCTTTACATATGATTTCTGATAATCAACTACATAATACATGTATAGGTGAACACGGGCAATAAAAAGTCTGTTTAAATTGTGCATATCATCATCTCCTGGCATAAATTGCACACTGTCCACATTCTGTAAACCTTTGTTGAATGAATAAACAAGCCAATCAGTCAAATCATTTGTCAATCATTGTGTCTTGCCTTATTTAAAGCCAGAGTTTAGAGGTTCTTGTTACACATAGCCTACCCATGAGTATAGTGAAGAATCATAATAAGAGAAGACAGAAGCAATATACTTTGATATAGCCTTCTCTTAAGAAACATACTTGCAGACATTGATTTCAATTGACCTTGCTGTTCAACACTCCAGCAGCAAGAATGCCATTTAATCACTTCACTGTTCTGGGTGTTTAGGAAAACAACTGCCTTGCAGGTTTCTTGGTCTCACTAATGAACAGCTTCCTTTCTGTCAGCTGTGACATTGAAACATAAAACTCTCACACTTTTCCCTTAAATTCTCATAATCTGTTCTGTATTGTTTTTGTTTGTCATGAAGAAAAGAAAAACATCCTCTAATTTATCTTGGCCTTTGGGGAGTTTTGAGGTTGTTCCTTATCTCCTGGGAAAGGCCAAACTATGGACATGTCCATGCTTTATTTAGACAAACTTTCATAAAATGCCCACAAGAAATAGCCATTAGCTTAAGGTTTTTCTCTCACAATGGTCAGTCTCTCTCTCTCCCTCTGCTTCTCCTCTTTTTTTGTCATTTTCTCTGTTCCCCTCTCCATTTTTCTGTCCTCCTTTCTTCATTATTCTTTACATCATTCTTTACATACTTATTAATTTAATTAATTAATTTTACTATTGTGGTACTGGGGGTTGAACTGAGGGCCTCACCCAACTGTTCTACTACTGAGCTGCACTCACTGTCCTTTTTTTGCTTTACTTTTTATTTTGAGACATGATCTCATTGTTATGCAGGCTGCCTTTGGCCTCAAACTTGTGATCCTTCTGCGTCAGTCTCCCCAGTTGCTGGGATTACAGGTGTTCACCACCTTGCCAGACAATATTATTTATTTTTGATACATTTTATTTTGTAGGACTTTTAAAAATGGGTTCAGAAATTCAGACATGGTGCTTTAACAAATAATCTTGCCTTTGTATTCTTCATTGAGCACTTGATCTACTATCAACCAGTAATGAATGGCGTTGTTGGGTGCCTTAGACTTGGTCTGACTCTAGAGGCCCTATGTATATACAACAAAATGAAACAAAACCCAACACTGTGCAATGCACACAATCATTTTATGTTTTAGCCTATTTTTGAAGCCACATTTTTTTGTCGTTTTGATTTGTACAATAAATCTGGTGATCTGTGTCCTATGGATAACCATTAAGTCCTGTAGTTGTTGTTGTTAGGTGCCGTCAAGTCGGTATCCGACTCATAGTGACCCTCATAGGGTTTTCAGTGGCTGTTTTCGGGATTGCCTTGGGAGTGGATTGCCAGGCCCTTCTCCCATTTTTGTGGTGCTGGGAATTGAACTCGGGACCTCAGAGACTGCAGTGCAGCGCTCTACCAACTGAGCTAAATCCCAGCCCAAGTCCTGTAGACTAAATGTAAAAGCCAAAGGAGGATATGGTCTTAGGTTGCCTCTCTATATAGAATATTTCAAGAGTTCACTGTAGATATTTTATCAAAATCTCTATATTCAGTTAAGTGAATATTGAGTAAGTGAGGCTCTTTTAAGTATAGTCATGCATTGTTTAACAACTGGAGCACAGTCTGAGCAATGAATTGTTAGTTCACGTCTCACAATAACTCTGTCCTTGTGTGAATATATAGAATACATTTATGCAAACTGACAGCATTTGCCTAATGATGTCAATATGAAGTATGATCTTAGGAGAGCACTATTGCCCATGCAGTTTGATGTTGAGCAGGCTGTCGTCATGTAGAGTTTTACTATATTAGATTTCTGTTATCCAATACTTTGGGATGAACATGGGGGAACAATGTGTTCAAGGAGATATGACATTTATGTTTAGAATGCTAAATATAAAACTACCATTTAATAATGAGATAAAACATGTGAAGACCATATTTAAAAGGTGTTCAATGACTGCCGCTTTCTTCCTTAGTCATACTGACTCACAAATATTTTAATGTATATTTTATAGATGGATACATTTTATTTACCTATATTCATATTCAGTAAAGACTGTGGGTATTTTACTTTTTGTGTCCACATGAAGAGACAAGATATAGGTAAGTTTTCAGCACAAGAAGATAATAATTGGCAAAACCAACAATAATTATGATTTGCATTATTTTATTTAATATTAAAAATAAAATGATCTAGTAGGAACAAGCCTATTTTACAGAACAGAAAGATGAGGTACCCTTTTAGTAACTTTTCCAATGTCTCAAAACCACTAAGTGACAGTCAGGATCCAAATTGTTCCATTCAATTAAGATCCTGACACAGAGGAAGCTTTTAACTAGCTCAGAAATTTATACATGTGCAACTATACAGTAATTTTCTTGCTATTCAAGATATGTTCTATGTGAAAACTGTCATTACTAAGTGTAAAACTTTTAAAATAACTTTAATTGATAATGATCAGTTCTATCTGCAAGTTCCAACACTGCATCTTTGTTTCATAGAAAAAAGTTACTTTATCTATACAGGCTTGTAATTTAGGTTACTATATTTATTTTGATTAAATGACTGAAAAAGGGTGCAGTTACTCAGAGATACGCCCATGGCGTTTGACGATAACAGGTATCTCCTAGTTGAGGAAAGTCCAAACTGCTTTAAGTTTTCTATATAAGTGCATGCTTGTTGTTGTTAGGTGCCCTTGAGTCTGGGTCTGACTCATGGCAACCCTATGTACAACAGGAGAAACATTATTGTCAGTGCCTCTTTGCTATTCATAGGATTTTTGATGGCTGATTTTTTGGGGGGGGAAGTGGGTTGCTGGGTCCTTCTCCCAAGCTTACAGTATCTGGTGTTCCTAGACGGTCTCTCATCCAAGTACTAACCAGGGTCGATCCTGCTTAGCTTCTGGGATCTGATGAAATGGGACACCACAGTGATAAGGCTACAGGTGAAGTACATGCTACAACTGGGTTTTTTGTTCTTCAAATGAGTGGTTTGTGGAGCAGCATCCATTTTGGCAGTCATCTGTTATTTGTTATATTTTTGAAAGAATCGATATTAATACATACAAAATTTAAACAAATAATTCAATTCCTGTTGTAAGGTTCCAAAAATATTGAGTTTATCACACCGATGACCTAGAAGTATCTAGAAGGATCTATTATCATCTGGGGACACCCTGACGGAACAGAAACTGAAATGATTTCAGGTTACTCTGGCCACACTTTGCTTGTTCCTGAATGGACTAGTTCAGCAGATTTGAAAGGATTTTTGTTTTGTTTTGTTTTGTTTTGCTTATTTCAGGATGCACAAAGTCCCTTCTATCAGAAAAGTCAGGAAAAATTCAACTTTATCTTCTCACCTCCATTTCTCACCTTTCTATAATCAGGCATGTTTGTGAAATTCTTTTAGCTTCTTTTCCCCTTAATCACAGCACCTTGCTTTTTCAGGAAATGGATGTTTGGCCTTAAGTTAGGTTCTGTTTCTTTTGAGTTAAACAGAGAACCCTTAAAGATTTCAAAACATGGCTATTTTCCTTTCTTGTTCACAGAACTAATGCAAATTTTCTCTCCTTCTACATGCATTTGTTGAAGGTCACCTTTCTTTTTCTTTCTTTCTTTCTTTTTTTTTTTTTTTTTTTTTGGTGGTATTGGGGTGTTGAACCCAGGGCTTCACACAAGTTTTGCAAGTGTTCTTCCAATGAGCTGCATCTCCCAGTGTATTTTGTACTATTTATTTCAGACAAGAAGTTCTGCTTAGATTACACAGGCTGATCCCTCCTGCCTCCACCCCCTGAGTCACTGGGATAACAGGTGTGTGCTACCACATCTGGCTAGGTCAACTTTTAATGTAGAGGGAAGGGGAATTTTAGTTGCCTATTCTGAGGCCAATGATATTTTCTGAATACTCTTCCACATAATAAGTTTTGATCTGTGGCTGTATGAGACTGTTTAGTAATGTTGCTATAACAGGAACTGATAAAGATTTGTTTCTCTGGGCAACATAAGATTGTGTAATCAGAAAGTGTGATAATAAATCTCACATATTTTCTATTTCCATCTTAAATCCCTTTTTAATCTCACATCTACAAAAGGAAGTTGTTTATAAATAAAAATAATAATTCAAGGTTTAGGAAATAGAAACACATCAATAAAAAATAAAAATAAGTTCTGTGGGAAAGCTTATATAAAGATTGCAATTACTACATTTTTGATTAAAAATGTTTCTAGCCTGAGAGGTCGAATAAGTAAAATTTACATTTTCTGTCATTCACTTAACAACTTTTAACAAGTACTCACACTATGCAAAGCTGTGTGTAGGCACGGTGGGGAATATAAAGATGAATTAAACACAGTTCTTACCTGTAAAAACCTTATGGGAGAAAAAATATGCTAAATAGCTGGAATACAAGCTGGAAAAATGATGCATGCCTTATGGGTAGCATAAACAAAGTCTACTGAGTTGAGCAACTTGTAGAGATTACCCTCTTGTCGAAATAAAATGCATAATACATATGTATGGATGTATGCACGGAAGTGAATATGCACATAGATATACAAATTTAGAAGAGTTTTGTTCTATGTTAATTAGTCTTTAAAATGTTAATCAGTCATCAAAATAGATAAATCATTTCATCTTTTTAATGAAGAAACCTACAAAATTAAACATGTCCTAACGATAGCATCTAAGTGATTCAAAATATAATCTTGCTTTTAATGTTCAAAGAAATGTTTCAGTACAAGTGTCAATTACAAGACATGAAACATATGAAATGACTACTAATGAGCAAAATTAACTCCTTGGCAAATGTCATAGGCTCTCATCCATTTATATCTAATTATTTAAAAGCTGGCAAAAATTAAAAGGGAAATTGGACCATTTAAGAAAAAAAGAAAATCTAAGGAGACCAGCTGATTTAATACTGAAATAAATATGAGTGAATGTGAAAACATGAAACTGTCTCATGAGTGTTTTCAATTTATTTGAAACAAGGCCTTCTTCCAGTGAAGTTAAAGCACAAAATTTTCAAAAATATCACCAGCTGATGAGTCTAATTTTTCTCTGTGCATAATCAAAAAGCAAATATAGTTCAATTATAGCAAGACAAACACAAGAGATGTTTTATAAAATTTCAGAGAGAACAAATTCAATATGAAGTAGCATTGGAGCAACTTACTAAGAATTGTGAACTTATAAATTCTATGCATTGACCAAGGAGGCCTGAGAGAAGTTATAGGGGAGGTGATCTCTCCAAGTAATTACTAAGGTGGCATGGCCAAAAATCTCAGGTCAAGTACTGGATACTTTGGGGTCTAGCTCTAGAAATTCAGGGAAATTTTTTAGACTTCCTGAAGATGTCTTTACAGAGTAGATCTTTTTAAATTTTGATATCATTAAAATCTACTTCATTAATTGTTTTAAAAATTAAGAG
Source organism: Pedetes capensis (assembly GCA_007922755.1). Classification (NCBI taxonomy): domain Eukaryota; kingdom Metazoa; phylum Chordata; class Mammalia; order Rodentia; family Pedetidae; genus Pedetes; species Pedetes capensis. The sequence goes on from VMDO01008603.1 coordinate 61,930, forward strand.
TTTATTTATATGAAATTTAAGAATGGCATCATCTCAGAAATTAACTCTTAATAACTAACTCTTTCCTACAAATTGAAAGCAAAGACTCAAGAGCAAGGGAGGGAGAAAGAAAACACTGGTAGATAGAAATTGGAAATTGATTGTCACCAATTCCATAATAGGTATTTACTTTCTAGAATGAAAAGCAGAGATTTCATAACAGAATAAAGTACATTGAATTTTTTATTCAAATATATTTTACTTCTGCACAGTTAGTTGTCTTTTCCTATAGTCTTTTTGTGGCCCCAAATTTGCTTTTATTATTTTGTTTTCTTCCTAATTGATGCATTAAAAACAAACAAAAAATTGTTCCTATTAATGAGGGAACACATGTTTTGATACATGTATACATCTTGTAATGTTCACATCAAGCTAAACATGTCAATCTTATCATTTTTTACAGTGAAAACTCTCAAATTCATTATTTTAGATTTGTGAAATATATAATATATTACTATTACCAATAGTCACCCTCCTTTGCATTATCACACCAGATTTTCTTGCTCTGTCTAACTGTAAAGCCTGCAGCCATACCACTCTGGTGCCTGATACCATTAGATCTTGGAAGCTAAGCAGGGTAGCACTTAGTTGGTACTTAGATTAGAGACCGCCTGGGAACACCAGGTGCTGTAGGCTTGGGAGAAGGATCTGGCAACCCACTCCCAAAAAACAATGAGCCATCAAAAACCCTATGAACAGCAGAGAAACATTAACAATAATGTTTCACCTGTTGTATTGGATACCGACTTGATGGCACCTAACAACAACAGCAATCTAACTGCAAATTAGTACACACCCATCAATCATTCCCCATCCCCACTCTTCCCAGCCACTAAAAACCACCATTATACTCTCAATTTCTATGAGATCTAGAATTCTTGATTTCAAGTTATGAATTGTATTAAAAGAAGTATAACCAATGTCTGTTTTACAAGACAATGCAAATTGCAAAAGTACAATACTTTAGTACAGTATAATTGCCAAATTAAATACAGGACATCCAGTTAAATTTGTATTTCAAATAAAAAAGGAATTTTTTTGATAAATTTATTTTAAATTTTATATCGAACATGTCTTTCCTAACAAATTACTCACTATAACTCTGAAATTCAAATTTAATAAGCCATCCTGTGTTGCATTTTCTATTTAAAATTATTTCTGGACTGTCAAAAGAACCATCAAAATTGTCCTAGAAGAAGTACAACCAGAGTGCTCCTTGGAAGCAAGGATGGCTAGACTGCGTCCTATGTAGTTTGAACATGTTGTCAAAAAGGACCGCCAATCTCTGGAGGAGGACATCATGTTTGGGAGAGTGGCGGGTCAATGAAAAAAAAAAAAAAAGAAAGAAAACCTTCAACTAGATGTATTGACACAGTGTCTGAAACAATGGGTTTAAATATAAAGAAGGTCATGTGCCTGGCACAGAATTAGGGAGTGTTTCATTCTGTTGTATTTAGGGTTGCTATGAGTTGCATCCGACTGAATGGCATCTAACTACAACAAGAAGTATGGCTACCCTGGATGGTAGGAAGTCCACCAATCTGCGTGTGCCAAACTAAAAACCAATCTATCAACCAGTAGCTGTATCTATTCACCCCTATCCACTTTTCTAACCTCTTACTTTCAGCCATAATTATTCTGACCCAAATAATACCAACAGCCTTCTGTTTTATTTTCTCCCTTTTCCAAACTATTCCACATCCTGTAGGGAAGAGATTGTTCTAACCCACAAACCTGATAATAATGACTTGCCTAGTAAAGACTTGCCAATTGTTCTCCAGAGCCCTGTGGATAAAATATCAACTCCTTGGTAAACAATGTAAAGCCCAAGGTGGGCTGGGTCTGCCTTTCTCTCTAGGGTATCTGTTGTAAATTAAACTCCTGATGCATTTGACCTCATCCTGTCTAGATTCCACTGCCTGGGTAGATCTCAACCTTTCCACATGCCCTCCCCTGCAGAACTGCTCACCAGTCTAAGCTAGGTGTCTTTTCTCTCAAGTTATCTTGTAGTGTTCCAATTTTAGCATTTTATAACAATTATTAAATAGTACTGCAAGTGCCTTTTTCATTCCTTAGCCTTCTCAGTAGAGTCTATGCCCTGGGAGGGAAGAGATTGTCTTTTTGAACTTTAATATACACACTGTTTGACACTTTTTTAAAAAATAAAGTGCACTGAATGAAGGAAAGGGTTTTTCATTTAATAATACATCAGGGCAGGAGGTAAGAAAAAATGAGAGCACTTTGGAAAGCTAAGACAGCAAAAATAAATCAACACTGTTACACAATGCTTCTATTTTGCCTGATTTTGACTATTTGTTAGCAGCATAGTTCTTTTTTAAAATTAATAAGTAAAAATTATTATTGTGAAGGTGTACAGCATGATGTTTTGAGAGCAAGAGAGAGAGAGCGAGAGAGAGACAGAGAGGAGAGAGAGAAAGTGGCCAAACCAAAGCTCTTTAATATATGCATTTCCTCACATACTTATCTTTTTATTGTAGTGAGAACAGTTAAAGTCTACTATCTCAGTAATTTTCAAATCTGCAGGATATTGATGTTAGCTACAGTCACCAAGATGTACAAAGGTTCTCTTGAACTTATCTCTCTAATTTAAATGTTACCAACATCTCCTCAACTCCCCTAACCCCAGGTTCTAGTAACCACCATTTTACTTTCGGTTTCCATGACTTCAGCCTTTTCATACTCCGAAATATAAGTGAGAACATATGGTTTTTGTCTGTCTGTGCCTGGCTTATTTCATTTAACATAATATCCTCCAGGTTCACCTATGTGACAAAAATGACAACATTTCTTTTTTTAGGCTGAATAGTACTGCACTACTGTATTGTGTATACGCCACATTGTCTTTAGCTGATAGTCAGGGTGATCCCAGATCTTGGCTGTAGTGAATAGGATAACTATGAATATGGCAATGAAGTTGGCACAGCTCCTGACATACTAGGTAAAGACTTCCCCTTATTTACTTATAAGCTATATCATTTTATAAACATTAAAAATAGATGTGAAATGGCTAATGTGATTTGAGAATTTTCTTACCTCTACTTTTAAAATTTGACATAAAAGAATTGATATGTAATAGGTAACACATACACAATGTTCAAAGAATGCAGAAAGTGGCCTGTCCTTCCCACCTAGCCACTTACTTCCTGCCCTAAAGATAACCACTTTCAAGTTTTCCATGTGCCCTTTCAGACACTGTTTATGCTAATAGAAACAAATACATGCAAATAGAAGCACATGTACATTTCCATTGTTTCTAAGGGTAAATAATCTTTAACTAGTAAAGAATATAAAGTTATAAAGCTTTCATCTGATCCACTCAAGCAGTGGATTTCATAAAAATAATTTTTTTTTGCTTGGTTTCACAGTTTCAATTGGCAATTAAGTAATTAAATATTCATTAACGAAAAATATGTAATGTCCTGATTGCAATTTCAAGTGAGTCATGTTACACAAAAATATGTTCCTTTACATTGTCTCAAGTTTTTAAAAACTTAAACAGCCTCTGAGGACTACGAACGTATTTCCTTCTCTTTTCAGTTTTTTTCTTCCTTGTATTGCATTCTTGAACATTCTATTTCTATTCTATCCTATTCATTCTATTTCTCTAAATGTCTGTCCTCAATCTAGATGCTCAAAAGTATTAAACCCAAATGTACTTTTGCAGAGTGCACAGACACATTTAATCAAAATGTAAATAAATATAAATAAATATATTTACTTCTGAAAACATCACATTTTTCCAAAATATTCAATAATATATTATAAATTATGGTACTTTAGACTCTCAATTTTAATAAATGAAAGTTTTAGCATTTTAAAAATTAAATCAAACTTATATTTACATAATACTAAAACTATTGTAATTGTAGTTTGGACTTTTGAGTACAGGAAGAACATTCTAGTTGCAGCTATTAAGAACAAGGATCACATTTCACATGTGTTGTGTCCAAACATAATATATAGACATTTGCTAGTGGTATGAATTCTTTCATAGTGCCAAATACTTCTAGACTGTTGTATGTAACCTATCTGAAATTTGCAAGAATGTATGAATAACTCAAGGATGCACAAAATAGAATAAGAAAAAAATAGAAGCCTGACCATTCTGGGGAATTTTATTTCACTATGTAGGAATCTTTTGATTTCACAGTAAATTCACAAGCATATTTGTGTTTGTTCATTTCTTTCCTAAACCCCTCCACTGTTCAGTTCCCTCCAGTGTCTGAAGTATTATCCCTCCTCCAGTGTAGTACTGTACACAAATTGCTTGTCACTTGAGCATAATGGCCTTTGGTTTAAAAGGAATCAGGCAAAAATTTTCAGAAGTGTTTCCCAGGGTTAATATGAAAGTAGATGTTTTAGGATTATTTTCTTTTGCCAAAACTGACTGGTAGATTCTTACTGACAAGATGGCAGTATGTTCCTCAGTGCACATGCTAAATACATGTTTGTCATATACCAAGACTCCCTCTAACGTGCTAGATACAAGACAGAGGCCATTCTTTCCCAGGTTTAGCACTGACACAATTATCTACCTTCATGCATAAATGTTCCACATTGAATTCACAAAACCTAGTGCAATGTGTGTCACATAAAGGGAACTCAAGAAATTGAGGAGGAAGGAAGGTGGGAAGGAGAGAAGGTAGGAAGGAGGGAGAAAGCAAGGGAGGGAAAGACAGAGGGAGGAAGGAAAGGAGGAAGAGAAGGAAGGAGTATATATAAAGATGTTAAAAATAGAGATAGATAACTGATTAGATATATTTCAGAGAATGAAATAACAAAATTTATTCACTAATATGGTTGCTTGGAAAATATTGAGGCAAGACTTATGTAAAACCTCCAACTAAGTTCAAAACTTCAAATATAATGACACTAAATTGATTCACTATCTTTTATAAGTAGGCCTCTTTCATTTTTGTTTACAGATCTGATATATAAATAGTTATAACAGAAATAAAAACTCGTACAAATCATCCTAAGGGGGAAACTATTTATCAAGCTCAAAATTGCTTGGATTATGTCTAAGGGTAACACAATTCCATGGGAGAAAAATAACTTAATATCCCCAATAAAGTGAAGGAAAGGAAATTAATGAAAAAGAGAAACTCTCTCAGATCTGTTTTTCTTCAAATAAATGGAACTGTGTTTGCAGGTGTCATCAGTATTGCTGTCACAGTTTTGAATGTCTGATGGAGATAATATACTGGCCTGTAGTTATGAGATGTGTGTGCCATCAACTGCACATTGTGGCCTTGGAGAGTGAACAAGTGTCTCTACATCTGGACCTGAGGATATTTATGGCCCAAGCCACCTTTACCATTCTATATCTCATCTAATCCTTTCTGTGAAGTCTCATTTCCTTCTTCCCTACACAACAGCACTTAAAAAAACTGCTTGCTTTCAGGAACTCTTCCTTCTTTCCTTTCTTCCTTCCTTCCCTCCTTCCTTCTTTCCTTCCTTCATTCTTCTTTCTTTCTTTCTATCTTTCTTTTCTTTTTTTCTCTTTAATTTTTGGATTGAAGATACTAATCAGACTTTTTCTTCCCTAAAGTTGGTCACGTCCATCAGTTTTCCATTTCAGTGTCCAGTAAATTAATTTGCCATGCAGCAGCGACAAAGAACTTCATCCCATCAGTAGCATAAAGTCCACATAAAAATTGTGATATGAGCAGAAAAAGATCAGGGACCTGATTTTATTCCTGGTCATATGAAAATATAAATTTAGACACGGTTTAAGTATCCTGTACCATAATATTTTCACTGTCAGGGAAGTGCGATACAGTAAAAGTTTGAGGACATTTTAGCAGTATGGTCTCTATTCAAAACACATAACATGGTGAAATAATTTCATTAACTTTTAGCGTTATACTTTATGACTCATTACATTTTCCTGCATTTTACATAATTTTCCTCACCAAGTGGAATAATTTCTCGTTGAACAAGCTAGTCTTTTTCAAGAAGTGTGAAGGTCCTCCAGGCATGTTAGACATGCCTGTACTCCCAGTGACTCAGGAGGCTGAGGCAGGAGGATTGCCTCTTCAAGGCAAGAGGTATCCTGCATAACATAGTGAGTCCCTGTTTCAAGATAGATGATGATGATGATGATGACGACGACGACGATGATGATGATGATGATGATGATGATGATGATGATAATAATAATGGCTTGAGATACAGACCATCAGTAGAACAATTGCACAGTATGTGGGAACCTCTGGTTTCAACACCCAAGTCCCACAAAAAAGAAAAAGGAATGTCCTAAGATGTTAGCGTGCTGTACATTCACAGAAGGTGGCGAAAGGTCCATGAAAACTCTAGGAACAGCAGGCAGTATGAGCTTTATGGACACATGAACTTCCCTTGTCACCCTCAACCTTCATAGATGACACCGAGTATTTCAACTTGATGTTGCACTTGCAGCAACTTGTGTAACAACTGAAAAATCTAGGGCTTCGGAAATTCAAAGACGGAAAGCTACTAACAAAACTGCCCAAACTTTGTTCCAGAGAAAGACATCCAAAAAAATCTCCGACTTGCTGAGGAGGGATGCAGGAACACAAGAAATCCGTGAAGAATTAACACCCAACTTTGTAAAAAAATAAAAAGCAAAAGCAAAAATTTAGAAAATTCACCTCGATACATAAAAACAGTATGTTTATGATTTAGCGCATCCTTTTCTTACGAAAGAGCACTGAAATGCCCTAATCAACCAAATATAGTTGCCCATAACATCTATACAAGGCTATCATAGTTCAAGCATTTTCACCAATGCTTTGCTTTAAGCAACCCTACAAGGAATATTATAGTAGTCTCAGTTGCATAGATAAGGAAAGGAAGATTCAGGCAAGGAAACCACTACACAGTAGCACCAGGAAATAAATTCTGTATAACATATTGAGAAACAATTGCTGAGACTTTATAAAAAAGTGAAAATAATAATCAACTTGTGATCGCAATTTTTCATTTTATTAGGTTATATCACTGGATTTATATAATCTATTTGTTAAGAGATAGAATGATCATTGTATAAATGTGCTAATATAAGATAAATAAGATGATTTATAGATTTATGAAATCTATCATTTTGTGTTAGAAAGCTTTTAATTTAATTTTTTCCCAAACTAATTTTTATTACTTTTCTCTCCCTCCCTCCCTCCCTCTCTCTCTCTCTCTCTCTCTCTCTCTCTCTCTCCTATTTTACTCTTCAAATTCAGTTATTTCAGGGATAATTTCAGGAAAAATCATGGTCAGTGCCATACTATAAGATATTTTCTCTTAGAAATAATCTAGCCTATGTATTATTATTTCTAAAATTGTATTATGTGATGTATTATAAGCATATTCTAGATCTTTATTTTTAAAAAAGAAGAAAAGAAAAATTGTTACTCTGTGCTGTTAAACTGGGTCTGACTCATAGCAACCCTAGTACAACAGAACAAACAGTCTTATTAACTTAGTAGAGGGGGTATTATTAATGGAGTGAGAGATTGAGGTTTGTGCATTTCCAAATTACACTTAAAAATCATTTTGATCATTTAAAGGATGAAATAATGCTTTTTCAATTTGAAGTCATTTTATTAGAAAACTACTATTTTAAATCTCATCAGTGCTACAACTCAACTGTTCACATGGTCAGAGTGACTTAATTGAAGACAAAAGAACAACACTACAAAAATAATCCCAAAGCCAACAATTGCTAAGAGGATTTGTTTTTACCAATGGATCTGCTTGGGAAAGCTCTTTGGAACCACAGTAAACACAGTGATATTCTCTTGATTACTATTAATGTACTTGTTAGGTGACTTAACTTTGACTAAGCCCTAAGGATAAAAGGTTGGAAATTGTACAGTTAGAATTATTAATGGAATTTATAAAATCAAATGGATCATTAAATTACCGCCTACTGCAGACCCCTTTTAAAAATTTCTATTTTCCATTATCTTTTGATGTGTATGTTTGACTCACATTTAGCTTATGGAAATCCTACGGTGACTATTTACCTCTTAAAAGTTCATTACTACCAATGTTAAGTTTTACCCTTCTAACACTGTTTTCATTCTTCTCTTCATGTTTCCTTTCCATATACTTTTGGCATGGCCCTTGGTGAAATAAAAGAAATCCAGTATAACTAGGAGACTGTGGGCTCTGTATAAATTCTTACTACTCTTAAAAATGCCTACTCCATGTTTGTAAAATATTAAATTTCCTTTTATTAGAGCTGAATTTAATTTATAGCAAAATGAAGTACAGAAATACTAACTTTAAATCTGATCTTGCTCCATCTTAACCTACTTTCTTTCATAAATTTATTATCTAATCAAAACTGATTTATTTATTTTCCCAGAAATATTCTTTCAGATCTCTCTATCAATGACTTTTCCTTTTGACCAGAAGGAGATAGGAAAAATATTACCCAAATTGGATCCTGTTTTTTCTTTAAACTTTTTCTTTAACAGCCCAGTTTTCAATGAGTTTTCAGTTTCTCAACTCCCTTTTTTGGGACTTCATATTTATTTATTTATTTATACTTTTTATTATATATATGATTTTATACATACATATATATACATATATATATATATGTATATATATATATATTCCTTTAAGTTAGATTTAACTCTCACATATCAGCAAGAACAAATGATAATTCTCTTTTCAGGCCTGGATTTGATCACTTAAGATGATATTCTCCATTTCCATCCATTTTGCTGCAAATGACATTATTTCATTCTTTTTTATTGCCAAGTAATATTCTGTTGTGTATACATACCATAATTTTATTATCCATTCCTCTGTTGATGGACACCTTGGTTGGCTCCATATCCTTGTGATTGTGAAAAGTGCTACATTAAATATGAAAATGCAGGTGTCACAGTGGTATGATGATTCATATGCCTTTAAGTATTTTCCCAGGAGTGCTATAGCTGGATCATAAGGGAGTTCTCCTCTTAGTTTTCCAGGTATCTCCATATTAATTTCCAAAGTCACTGAACTAATTTACAGTCCCCAAAGCAGTGTAAAAGCATTCCTCTTTTTCCTTGTCCTTGCCAGCTTTTGTTATTCTTTGTATTCTTGATTTTGGCCATTCTTACTGGAGTGAGAATCTCAATGTTGTGTTGATTTGCATTTTCCTGATGGCTGGGATTGTTGAGCATTTTTCATGTGTATCTTGGCCCTTAGAATTTCTTCATTTGAAACCTGTCCATTTCTTTTTCCCACTTGTGTATTGGGTTATTTATTATCTTAGAATTTGCTTTCTTCTGTTTTTTTTGTATATTCTAGATAATAATCCTCTGTCAGAAATATAAGATGCAATGATTTTCTCCCATTCAGTAGGCTTTCTTTAAACTCTGTTGTTTCCTTTGCTGTACAGAAATTTTTAATTTCATGTAATCTTATTTGGCAATTTGAGTTGCTGTTTCCTGGGTGAGTAGAGACTTGTTAAGAATATACATTCCTGAGCCTATATGTTGGAACATTTTTCCTAACTCTTCTGGTTGTTTAAGATTTCCAGTTTTATGTTGAGGTCTCTTATCCATTTCAAATTAACTTTTGTGCAAACTGAGAGATATAGGTCTATTTTCAATTTTCTACAAATGGAAATCCAATTTTTTCAGCACCATTTGTTGAAGATGCTATCTTTTCTCCATCAGATGTCTTTAGCCCCTTTGTCAAAACACAGGTGACTGAAGTTGCACATGTGTATCTCTGGTTCTTCAATTATGTTCCATTGGTCTTCAAGCCTATTTTTGTGCCAATACCAACCTGCTTTTGCCACTATAGACCTGTAGTATTGTTTGATGTCAGATATTGTGATCCTGCCTGCACTGGTTTTGCAGCTTAAGATTGTTTTGGCTATATGCAGTCTCTCATTTCTATATGAAATTTAGGATTATTTCTATTTCTGTAAATTCTGTCATTGAAATTTTAAGGTGGGTTGCATTAAATATGTAAATTGCTTTTGGTAGCATAGCCACTTTTACAATATTGATTCTCCCAATCCATCATGGGGGAGCTCCTTCCATCTTGTAGTGTCTGCTGCATTTTCTATCTTTGATGTTTTAAAGTTTTCCTTGTAAAGATCTTCAGGGTCTTTGCTTAGATTAATTCCTAAATAGTTAATTTTTTGCTAGGCTATTGTGAATGGGATTATTGCCTTTAATTTCCTTTTCTTCCTGTTCACTATTGTTATAAAGGAAGAATACTGAGTTTTGAATGTAAATTTTGAATCCTGCAATTTGGTGAAGGAGTGAATTATCTCCAAGAATTTTCTAGAGCAATTTTTGGGGCACTTTAGGTGAAGAATCATGCTGTCCATGAATAAGGATAATTTGATCCCTTTTTTGCCTATCAATATCCTTTTGATTTTTTTCTCTTGCCTAATAGCTCTGGCTAGGACTTTGATCACAATATTGAACAAGAGAGGAGGGAGTGGATATCTTTGTCTTATTCTTGATCTTAGAGATAATGGTTTCAACTTTTCCTCATTTAATTTTGTATTGGCTATAGCTTTATCATAGATGGATTTTATGATGTTGAGTTATTTCCCTATTATGCCCATTTCTCCAGGGCTTTTATCATGAAAGGATGTTGCACTTTCTCAAAGGCCTTCTCATCCTCAATTGAGGTGATCATGTAATTTCTGTCTATAAGTATCTTGATATGTTGAATTACTTTGATTGATTTTCATATGTTCCACCAGCCTTGCTTCTGTGTAATGAAGCCCACTTGATCATGGTGTATGATATCTTTATGCATTGCTAAATTCAGTTTGCCAGAATTCCATTGAGGATTTTTGTGTCAGTTTTCATCAGGGGAATTGGTCTATATTTGTCTTTCATTGAAGTCTCTTTACCAGGGTTTGGTATCAGGGTCATAATGGCTTTGTAGAAAGAGTTTGGAATTTCTCCTTCTTTTTCTACTTTATGAAATAGTTTGAGGAGAATAGATACTAATTCTTCTTTGAAGGTTTCGTAGAATTCTAATTTGAACCCATGGAAACTTGACCTGTCATTCATTGGAAGACTTTTTCTTACCATCTGTATTTCAGTGAATGTAATGGGACTTTATATCCAATAAAATTTGTTTTATGAAGCTGAGTGTCCTTGTATTTGATGAGGAAATATTAAATATGATTATGGTTGCGTGGTTCTCTAGTCCTTTGACTAATATGTAGTGTTCTTCTTTGTCTCTTCTGATTAGTTTGGAAATGAAGTCTAAGTTTTCTGAAATTGGAGTATCACAACTCCTGCTATTTGTTTTTGGTTTCTACATGGCTGGTATATTTTTTTCCATCCTTTAGTTTCAGCCTTTTTTGGTCTTTAGGGGTGAGATGAGTCTCACGAATTTTGCATATCAAGGGTTTATGTTTTTTAATCCAATTGGCCAGTCTATGCCTCTTGATTGGCAGCTTAATACCATTTACACTTAGAATAATTATTGACAGGTGCTTGTTATTCTGTGTCAACTTGGTACTAATTTTTATTTTTAACTCATATTGAGCCTATTATTTTCTTAAGTTCCCTTCATGTTTATTATTCATTCCTGTGATTTTGTGTCTGGAGTTGTCTCAACTCTCCCATATATGGTGTTTTACTGAGGATCTTCTCAAATGCTGGTTTGGTGGTTGTGAAATGTTTAATCAAGCCAATGTCATTGAATGTCTTGAACTCACTATTTTAAAAGATAGCTTTGCTGGACAATGTAATCTTGGTTGGCAATTATTCTTTTTCGGGACTTGAATGATGTTTGAACAAGCTTTCCTTGGCTTTAAGGTTGTTTTGGAGAAATCAGGTATTATTCTGATTGTTTTGCCTTCAAAAGTGAGTTAGCATTTCTCTCTTGTATCTTTTAGAATAGCTTCTTTTTCTTTAGAATTAGCATTCCAATTATAATGTGTCATGGAGAAGATCTGTTCTGATCTACTCTGTTTGGCGTTGTGAATGTTTCAGTTGTATGGGTTTCCAGCTATTACTTTAGGCTTGGGAAGTTGTCATCTAATACTTCTTTGAATAAATTCCATTATCCTCTCATGTTGTTTTCTGCTCCTTTATGAACTCCTTGAACTCATAGGTTTTGATTTTTCTTTTTATCAAATACCTCTTGTAAATCCTGCCTACACTGCTTCATCTTTCTTTCTATCTTGGTATCTGAGTAAATAAAACGTTCTACATTTTCCTCAGCATCAGCTATCCTATTTTTTACTTCACCTAGTCTAGATACTGAAGAGTCTACTGTAATACTGAATTAATTACGTTTCCCTTGCACCTCAAATAATTCTGCTTGACTTTTCTTCAGTATCTCAATTTCTCTGGAGAAATTTTCTTCCAAGTTTGATATAATTCTGTTCACTGAATCAATTGCTGTCATGTTAGTGTTTTTGAGGTCTTTCAGTGCATTTATAAGTAGGATTCTAAATTCCCATTAGGCATCTCCAAGAATCTGGATACCCTGAAATTATCCATTGAGGGGCTTTGGTCTATAGGATCTTCTCATTCAGGTTGACCTTTCATATTTCCTGTGTTTTACCACTGAGGCTTGCCTATTTCTTGGTCTGGGTTCTAGGTCTCACCTCCTCCATGTGCAGTGGGGTTCTCCTTACCCACCCTCAAGTGAATGGATGATAACCAGTCACTTACACTTCTCTCTCTCAACCTCGGAAGTCCCAGCCTCAGAGTTTGGTGCCTAGCTCTTGCTGCCTCTGCAGTCAGCACTGCCTCATTTGTGTCTACACCTTTCCATCACCTGCGCTGGCAGCTCCCAATCACACCACTGCCTGGAACATCTCTCTTAGGCTCTTCAAAACTGTGGCAAACCTTCTCTGTATCACAGATGCTCCTGGGCCCTACATACTGTGCTGTAGCCTAAACAGTGTCTCTTAGGCTTCCTGTACTAACAGCACCAGTTCTTTGTGTGACATGTGCTCCCCTGTCCTAAACATGCCACTGCCTGAACTGTGTTTCTTAGGGTTGTTAGCTTTTCAGGTGCTCATGGTCTGGGTTGTAGGTGCTTTGGGACTGTAGGTGCACTGCTGCCTGAACCATGTCTGTTATGCTCCCCAAATCTGCAGCATCACTACTCTGTGTGGAAGCTGCAGGCATTCTGTCTTAGCCCAAACAGTGACTTTTTGCATCCCTGGTATCACTGGCACTCCTGATGCCTAAATGTGCCCCTGCCTGAACCATCTCTCTAAGCTTGCTGGTTCTGTAGTACCACCTCTCTGGGGCTCTTGTCTGGGCCCTAAATTCACTACTTCCTGAGTGTCTCACTTAGGCTCCCTAGTCCCAGGGTGTCCCTTCTTTACATCAACCTCCCAAGCCATAAATGTACCTCAGTCTGAACAGACTTTCTTAGACTTGGGGTTTCAGCAGCATCAGCCATTCCTCTCCATCTTTCTCCACTAGCCTCAAGTTCCAGTGGCATCAGAGGCCAGGGCAGCACCAGTCTCTCCCCAGTAAAAAGGGAAAACAAAAACAAAAACAAAAAAAAAACCGCACAGTCACAGAGTCCGGGAGGCCACTGGGGCTGCACAGCCCAGCCTCCTCCAGGAGGGTCCCATAGCACCTCTAGCCAGCTATGTACTCTCTTGTTCTTGTTGTTAGGTGCCATCAAGTGGAGTCCCACTCATAGCAACCCTAGGTACAGCAGATCGAAACACTTCCCAATTCTATGCCAGTCACATGATCTTATTTATGTTTAAACCCATTGTTGCACTCTCTTAGAGGCCCCCATATTGACTGAAACATTTTGCAGTTGTTTTCCCTGGGTTAATGGTTCTGGTGTGTCACCCCATCATTTCCTCATCATCTTCGTCATTTTAATCTCCACTATTTGACAACTTGTCTTTGTGTCATCCTTTTGTTGTTGTTTTTGTTTTATTTTGTTTTTGTTTAATAATTAAAGCTGTTATCCACTCTTTTTTTGAATAGAGTACTTCCCAAGTTTCCCTAACAGTTCTTTTCTCCAGTTGATGCATGGCTGTTAACAGTCTTAACCAGTACTCTTCCAGTTTCTTCAACTTCTAAATACTACTTTTTTCTGTTCATTAAGATCTTAGTATAAATTGTATATTGCTAGTAATAATAGTACTACTAATGATGATAGTAAATGGTAAAAGAAGTAGTGACATGTAATAAACAATTACTGACATCTTAGTATGTGTTAATATTGTATAAAATAGTTTCTCTTTTAAAAATGTAAAAATATTTTATTAGCATATATTAATTTTTTAAATAATGGGTTTTATTGTTACATCTTTCTATATGTATATATCCTTTGATCATATCTTCTCTTTACCTCTCTTGTCCCTCCTTCTCTACCACAAGCTAGTCCTCCTTCTACTAGTGTGTATTTTTTTGTAGCTCCATATATGACCGAGAGTATGTTGCACTTTGCTGTTTGAATCTGTCTTATTTCACTTAACTTGATCTCAAGTTCGGCTCAGTTTCCTGAAAACGATATGATTTTTGTCAATCTACATGGTTAATTAATACTTCATTATGTATGTAAATCATACTTTCTTTGTCCATTCATCTGTGAATGGGCAGTAGGCCCCTTCCATAACCTGGCTATTGTGAAAAGCCCTTAGATAAGCATGCAGGTTTCTCTTTTGTATGCTGACTTTGATTGTGTCTCATTTAATTCTCCTCATAGTCAAGTTATTTAAGGAAGTTTAAGACACTATATATTTTAATAGCCAAATAAATTGGAAGACATCTAACAGTTAATTGATGTTGGAACTGGTAATCAAACAGTTTTTCTAATTCAAGATCTCATATTCTAAACCACTCAACTATATGTTGTGTACTTAATTATCTCTTTTTAAAAATTCTTCCTTAATGACTCAATTGTAAGTTATTTGAGGGAAAGTACTATATCTCGTACATTTTTATTTGCCTCACACATCCTAATTTCTTCCACACTGAAAGTATAGGAAGTTATGAATTGAACATTGACAGAGTGAATTATAACTGGTTCTTTAACAAAATACAAATAATAATAATAATATAATATAATAGCTTTATTTATTCAAGTATATCTTTGTCATGCATTTACATCTAGCACTATATTAAAGTAAACACTGAAGCAATACAACTTAATGCAGTCATCCTCACATCTAGTCTTGCCTCAAATTCTCTGGAGGTCTTATCAAAACACAAATATTAGGGCCACAGCTCCACAGTTTCTGGTTCAGTAGATCTGGAGCCTCTTAGAGTCATCAATTAGTGGTTTTAGAATCATAAAGGAATTGCTAGAATCTCAGAGTTAAGACTTCTAAGTTTGAGAAACTTCCTTAAATAACTTATAGGAGGAAACTTCCTTAAATAACTATTAGGAGGATTAAATGAGAAGGAATCAAAGTCAGCATACAATAGAGATTCCTGCATATTCATATTTATTGAAGGGGTTTTCATAATAGCCAAGTTATAGAATTGGCTTAGTGCCCATAACAGATAAATGAATAAAGAAAATATGGTATATATGTATGATGGAGTATTCTTTGGCTATATAGAAGAAATAAATCACATCGTTTGCACTTCATGTCACATGAACTTCAAGTGGTAAGTATGGCTGGATATCTCAATATCTTCATTAGTATAAACCAATTATTAGAAATTTTGTGAATTAAATGAGGTACTTGATGTAAATTTCCTGGAACAGTGTCTATATATATATATATATATATATATATATATATATATATATATGAATGCTCAGTAATTATTGACTACATTTATTTTTGTATTAACAATAATTATTAAATTGCAAACATATCACCAGCTCTTTATTAGATTGATCTTTACATAGTAGTGTAAAAAGTAAAGCCTAGAGAAACAGACATGAGCTGTGATTCTCAGAATAGCCAAAGAGAAAAGCATTTAGTATTAGAAAAGTATGATAAAGGCCTTAGCAGAAGAGAGATCTTTGGGATGTTCATATTCAAAGAAATCATGCAAAGATATATGACATCCCCATATGACTAAAATTATTTGTAAGAAGTAGGAGAAAGCAGGATGATTTATAAAGAGACAGAACAGGTATCAAGAACTTTTTTTTTTCAGTACTGGATGTTGAACCCAGGACTTCATACATTCTAGGCAAGCATCCCATCATTGAGACACAACCCCAACTCCTTTTTTAATTTATTATTTTGAGACAGGTTTTCAGTAAATTGTACAGGCTGCTTCTGACCTGGAACCTGTGATTCTCTAGCCTTTGCCTCCTGAGTAGCTGGTTTACCAGGTTGTAGCACAGGATCCAGCTAAGAAGTTTTTATTAGAGACTCAATCTGAAATATACAAAATGTAAGATGAATTTTTCTAA
Source organism: Pedetes capensis (assembly GCA_007922755.1). NCBI lineage: Eukaryota > Metazoa > Chordata > Mammalia > Rodentia > Pedetidae > Pedetes > Pedetes capensis. The sequence continues at coordinate 78,313 of VMDO01008603.1, forward strand.
CCATGTCATTGTTACTACCTTATTGATAATCACGTGATGCATAGTTTTCTTTACCATCCTACTTTAGTTGATCAGATTTAAAACAAATATAATTTCAACACTTAATTTGATAAAACAATATATCAACTATCCTCACTATTCTTTGTGCATATGCTAGCAATAAAATTAGCAATTTAGATAATTTTGCAATACACTACTTCTAACGAACCCCAGCAAATTATTGTATCTGCCTATTTTCTTAGCTACAGAATTTGTTATACCAGAGTTCTAGTGAAGTCAGATTTTAAAATAGCTAAGGCAAACCACATAACAGATTAATACCCAAAGATATGACATGTCGGCTTTAATATGGCTAATACTCCATCACGTGAGAAGAACATGGCAATCCACTCCTGAAGCAATGCTGAAAAAAATCAGCCATTGAAAGCCCTGTGAGGGTTGCTATGAATAGGACCCAGCTTGATGTCACCTAACAACAACACTCCATCAACTGGTTGATTTTCAGACTAAATCCCTCATGTACTTGTCCTTGTTGTTGTTAGGAGCCATCGAGTTACCTCCAACTCATAGTGACCCTCATAGGTTTTTTAGACTTCAATTTAATTTAAAAGAACTATTCATTTTTGTATTTAACAAGATCAATTTATTCTTAGAAAATAAAGCAGTGGCATGATTTACAGTGCAGTTTCATATAAAAAAGCATTCTGTGGCCACTGTTGTGAGAATAGGTTTTTAATTGTATCTGCATACTTCATGAAGCACACAATAAGGAAATGAAAACAGACTAACTTTGCCAAGACTTAAATAAAGGAGTAATACATTCATTAATTTTTTTCAGTGTGTAATCTGTGGGTACATGTCCCCAAATCACCCAAGATGTTTGTGAAAACTGTTAGTTTCTGGGCATCTGACCACTGACTTACAATCTCTGGGTAAAATTATATGAAGAGAGGTTTACTTCTTTGCATATGTTACCATATTGTCCTTGAGAGAGGTTTACTAACTATTACCTCATGAACTGGGCCTGAGGCTTTTAATTTAAATGTGACTTTTCAAAGATTTGATACTGATTTTTCATAAGTCAAAGTAAAAAGAATAAAAATCTTTGAAATTTAATATGGAAAGGGGATTTTTAAGTCCAACTATAGATTTCCATCTAGTATTTGTCCTATTTGTGAAGTAAGTGTATTGTCTAATTAGTCATGAAATAAATGACCTATACTATTTCAGGTCATTGCTAAAAATTATAGCTTCATAACTTACTTGTTTAAAGTATTACTTAAGGAAATGTGAGCCCAGGTTCTTTTTTTTTTCTTTTTGCCTGATTACTGAAAATAAATGTGTAGTTGTGAAACTGTAGATGCCCAAACACGGAATGAAAAAATTTAATGCAGCCACATACAGATCAACTACAAACTCAGGAGACTGAGAACAGACTTCCAAACTTCAAGAAAGATCCATAAACAATAAAATCATATTTTTACTTGTTGAGAAAAATCAGATCCATCCTTCTTTTTGATACTCAAATGAACTAACATTGAAGAAAGGTGGCAAAATAAAAAATAAGATAGAAATTATGCATGTCTTTTTCTAAAGAAATATTACAAAAATATGACTAAAGGAGAAAAATAATAGAAAGTACAGAAAAATAATAACCATAAACAAAGAAGTTGATACTCATATAGGGTAATCTATATACAGTTAAGCTATAAGATATCAATATTAATAGTAGAAAATAGTGGGAGAAATTAAATACAAACTTCAGGTAAAATAAAGGACAGCAATAAAATTCCATGTGTGAAAAGAACCATCGGAGTTAAACTAATCTAAATACCAGATGTTATTGGAAAGGAGAGTGGTGGTGTAAATTTTCTTTATTTATTGCCATGCCAAATATGTATGCTAAAATATGCACATAAATATTAAAATCACATAACTATAATGTACCACCTCTAATCCAGTGAAAAGATGGAAAGAAGTGAACTTCTTAGTAAAGAAAATTCTATGAATGACTAAATAGCTGTAAATGGGAAAAGGGGGAGAAAAATTATAATGAAAGCCCAAAGGAAAAGCTGGGTATGGTGGCACACACCTGTAATGTCATCACTTGGGGTGCTGAGACAGTAGGATCAAGAGATAGAAGCCACCCTGAGCTACACAATGAGACCCTATCTCAAGAAAACAAACAAGGAAACAATTTTTTTTTTAAAAAAAGAAAACTCAAATTGTAGCAATAATGAATCTAAAATATATTGGAGATCAAAGTAAGGCAAATAAAATCTCTTATTGAAAGAAATATATGTAGGAGACCTATATCTATATCTATCTATATCTACATCTATATCTATATCTAGGTATTTCTTTGAAATCATCTCTGAAACCTGACATTATTGTTGTCTTTAGGTGCTGTTAAGTTGGATCCAACCATTAGTGACCCCAGGAAACACTATCCAACACCGTACCATACACACCATCTATGTTTAACACCATTGTTACAGTCACTATGTTTCCTTTCATTTTGAGTCTTGCCACAAAAGCAAAAGGACTCCATTCCAGTCAAAAGATTAAAACGATAAAAATGGAAATAACAAAAATACTAAGCAACTGCTTACAAATGAGATCAATAATAGTAAAATGAACAAAAGTATCATTACACACAATGAAAGAAGGAAGAATTCACAAGGAAGACATATTAATTATGAGCCTTTGTAATGGGTTAAAGCAAATTCTATGTCACCTAAATGTAGGTAAACCTCTAGGTGCTTCACAACATTTATTTGTTCAATACTTATCCCAACTAGGAAGAAGGGTCCAATATAAACTTGAAGTGCCCAGTCTGAGCCCACACATCTAGTCATGGATAAAGACAGATGTGCTTCCAGTAGGCCTGGCTTCAAAGCCTGGGCTTTTCCAGAACATAAGGGGAAGCTACCACAATTCGAAAAGAAAGCTTTTACCTCACCTGTGAAAGAATACAGGTTGGATCTAAACACATGTAGAAACTTTTAACAATATCTAATAAGATCCCAGGATACAAAGAAAGTCTCAAACATATCCAGTACCTGCAAATACACAGATAATGTCCTCAATGCTCTCTGTTAATTATCCATAAACAGACATGATCTTTCCAAAACCTTACACACACACACACACACACACACACACACACACACACGACCATATACATAAACATTTTGGAAAAGGAATAACTCTATGAATCAGTCATAACTGAAATAATATATATTTAAACAATGAAAATATCACATATTTAAACATGTGTAATAAATTTAAAGCAGCATTTAAAATAAAAAAAAATCTTAAATATATTACAAAGAAAGAAAATCAATTATTTTTACTTATAAGTGCAAAAAAGGGATACATCCAAAACTAGAAAGAAAGATTATAGGAGCAGACCAATAAAGTAGAACATAAATTGAAGTATTTTTTGTTGTTGTTAAGTACTATTGAGTTGGATCCAACTCATAGCATCCCTGAGTACAGCAGAACGAAAACTACCCAACACTGTGCGATGCAAACTATCTTTTTATGTTTGAGATCGTTGTTACTAAGATGAAACACAGAGTGTAATTAATCTCCTAGAATACATCATTTGAAAAGTAAAGTAAAACAGATACATATATGGAAAGATCATAAATAAGGGAAAATACTGAAGATGAAACATTAATATTAATGGAAACAGGTAATGTAACTACAGATAGAATTTTTAACATATAAAATGATGTTGTGAATAATTATAAACCAGTAATCCTACAAACAAGGAAAAAACAAGGAAAATATTTTTTTCTGAAATGACATGAATTGCCTCTCTTCCTTCCTTCCTCCCTACTTTCCTTCCTTCCTTCCTTCCTTCCTTCCTTCCTTCCTTCCTTCTTTCCTTCTTTCCTTCCTTCCTCCTATCCTTCTTTCTTTCCTTTATCTCTCTCTCTCTCTTGCTCTCTCTTTATTTATTTGTACTGGGGCTGCTTAACCCAGGGCCTCATGCATTCTTTTCAGTGGTCTAACGCTATGATGTGCCTCAGACCTTTTTAATTTTTTTTTTTTTTTTTTTTTATCTTGAGGCTGGGGCTAGCTAAGTTGTATAGGCTGCCTCTGGCCTGTAACTTGAAATCCTCCAGCCTCTGGCTTTCAAGTTGCTTGAGTTGCAGGCATGCACAATCATGCCTTGGCTCCAAGATAGCTTTAAAATATATAAATTTTTGATAGGAAGAATTAGAATTAAAAATTAAAATTGAAGAAATTAAATTCGTTTTAAAAGGTAAACATTTTTCTTTTTATTCTCATCAAAATGGATGGAATTAGAGAAAATTATTTTAAGTGAACGAACACAAGCTCAGAAAGAGAAACAACACATGTTCTCACTCATATGAGAGAGCTGACTCAAAATTACAAGAAGGAAAAATCCTACTCAAAGGTCAGATCACATTAAAAGGGGGGGAGGGAAGATAAGAATGAGGTCAATATAAATGGACTAGAAATCGCA